>VXCM01004176.1:57418-105663 GCA_014773175.1 Lucifuga dentata
TTTTTTTTATCTTTTGTAGAAGTGCTCTTATTATTTTGTTCCTTTTTACTGCTGAGCTGACCCGTTTCTCTCGTGAAACACATTTCATTGTACTGTTGACCCTGTGTTAACATACATATGACAAATAAATCTAATCTGAATCTGATCACTCAGTGAGACACACAGGCTGCCCACAGAGGAAGAGCGAACATCTTCATTTCTGCGTTGTGTTATAATCCTGCCTGGAGGCTCCGGCTGCCGCTTTCTCCTTTCGATTCATTATTACCATCAGCCTGGATTCTCTGCTCTCTCTGTTTTCCTTTAATGAGCCGCCGTTTGCTGCTGACCTGGAAGGCGGACCGGCTCATTTAAAAGTGGAGTTGGAATTGAAATGCACCTCATGGTCTTGCATGTTCATGTGCGATTACATCCAAACATCAAAAATCTAATCATAATATCCTCCAGTTACCCAATTTATTTCCAGATGCCTGAACCAGACTTTAAAAATATATATCTTTACCCAAGTGTAGCTGACTTAGCAACATGAACCCTGTTTCACCATCAGTCCTTTAAGCATATTCATTAAAAGAAATCATACTAGAAAGCTGCTCAACTGAAAGGAATCATTGATGAAGTCTCACAATCAAAAAGCAAACGACATGTCGGATGATGGTGAAATACCTGTCTGCAAAATATACCTGGTCCATGGAAATGAATGAATTCTACCCATCAGGAAGAACCAATAAGAAAAAAGACACAACACCACACAGCAAATTACTTTAAACATCACTGTAAGGCTACGCTCACAGGTGGTGCCCTCCACTGGCAGCTCCCTCCACTACATGTAATCCTTCGTGAGGAGGCAGCCATGTTTCAAATTTTGTTGCAAGCAGTTAGCTAAAATGCTGTGGGGGTAATTCATACCAAAAAAACAAACAAACAAAAAACTACACAGCATCACACTAAATAAGTGCTGCAATATTTGAAACTTATTCACAAAGCTTCCCTTAAAGGACCATACCAGCGATCGTGTTTGAGCTCAATATATACAGTATATACAGCCTGTTATACTGACAAACAATTTCCAAAATGTAAGACAGTATTTTAGTTTTCCTGTTACTTTTTCAAATTCCCTAAACTTTCAAAATCAAATGCTCAGGTGACACCTTAAAATTCAATGTTTGGCCCTCTAACACTTTTGCACGATTGTAGAAGGCACGGCCATTTTAATTTCTCAGTAAAAGCCTGGGACTATATTTCTTGGCAGAGAAATATATCGTCTTCCATGCAGCTCTGTGTTAGAGCGGTTAAATTAAGTTACTTCAGCAAAATAACCCTAACAGACATGTTGTTTGCTGTGATGGATTACATATCTCAAGCGTGTTTCAGGTCTCTACAAGTTGATTTTAATAGCATACTGAAATAAACTGAAACCAATGGAAGGTAGGAAAAAACTTCTGAAATTTACCATCAACCTAGCAGATTTTTGGAAATGGTTGTCAGTAATGTCATGTCTTGGATTATATATATTATATTGCAGGTATATGAATCCTTTAAGCAATTAACTTTTACCCTATTATTTTGTATCTGTTGAGACTTTCTGTGCAAAGAACATAAATATTCAGGTATTTATTCCCTAAATAAATCTCAAAACAGTTTCATACAGCTCCATTGCATCTTTGACTTTTCAATGGAGCGAGTATTTCTATCAGATCTTATTATTCCCTGGGCATTTTGACCCAGTGCTCTTATTTCATCATTTCAACCTAAAAGGCATTACATTCACTGTGATGGATTATGTATCTGAAGCGTGTTTCAAGTCAAGTTGATTTTAATAGCACACTGGATTGAACTGAAGCCAATGGCAGTCTGGAAGAAAGGAAAAACATTCTGAAATCGACCACTAAAGTTGTATATTTTGGGAAATGGTTGTCAAACATATGTACAGATTGTATTGGGCTGAAACATGCACGATCACCGGTATGATCCTTTAAGTTAATAAATGCACCAGGTCCTGTTGCCAACTTGTTGTTGTAAGGCGTGTCTCAGATAAGCCAATAAAAATTGGCACATTAATCACCTGCTGCATATTTAAGACCCACGCTTTATACTATTTCCTCTGGTGTAAAAATACAATGAATATATCAAATTGGCAAAGAAAACCTACGTAAATTTTCTACTTTAGCACTCAGCAGTTTAAGAGAGGAGGCACAACTGCAGCTTTTAGGAGAGGAGAATAATGGAACTGCTTCCACAAACTACCAGGAGAGCTGAAGCACAGGGGTGAGGACTGTAGTGTGTGTGTGTGTGTGTATGTGTGTGTGTGTGCATGTGCGTGGACGGATGGACTGTGACAAAGTTTTTAGAGGTTAACAGAAGGAAAAGGTGCAGCATCACTAGAGTTAATGTGAGATCAGATCAGATTTCAGGGCAAATGCTAGAAGATGCTGGTAATAGACATCTATAAATGAGGGAACATGGTTGCCTGATGATATTCGCCCTGATCGACATGTTAAATCTGGTGCTGTGTTTTATAAATTACCCCCCTTTTAATGCTAAAAAGTCTGATGAGGTAAATAAGAAATTACAGGCTCTATAAATCTAATAATTAATACATAAATTACATATGTAATGTGCATTCTTTCTGGAGAATAAAATACATCTGTGCTGCTTGCATTTGTGAATAATTTATTGCTAGAAAATAGAGCCAAAAAGTTGCAAAGCAGCCATTTTTAAAATGTATTCCCAAACACTTGAAGGCAGCACATGCTGATGAAAACATTCATTCAAATGATCGATTTCCCATCAGCCACAACTGTTCTGTGAAGCTATGCATTAGCATTAAGTATTATCAGTATACATACAGCTTACCCCCTTTTTGCCATTGTACTTCAACGACACGCACACACACACATAAAACCATCGCCATAACAAATTTCATAGAAAAGTCTTATGGCTTCTTTTGCATGTTCATGTTTATGTGTACACAACCTATAAATACAATATTTCTGACAGGAAATGAAGGCAATATTACACAGTGCACATGCAAAAATTTATACCCGATGGTGGCACTAGGTAAAAAGTCAAAGGATGATTAAACATCTTAAAGCTTCATCCCCAAAGAACAATGAATGTCTGAACCAAATTTCATATCAGTCCACCATATAGTTGTCATGATATTTCTCTTTGATCAAAGACAGACTGAGGTAAATGCCATTCCTATTGTGACTAAAGTTGCAAAGAATTTTTTTATACTATAATTATTTTAAATAGATTCTTAAATTGTTATGAACAATGAGAAAATAAATTCTACATGTCACTGTGTTATTATTAATTGAGGCTTGCACAGCTTGGGAAGCTTCAATCAGCGCTTCGTCTCTTTGAGGCTTCATGAACAGAGTCACTGATGNATTCTACATGTCACTGTGTTATTATTAATTGAGGCTTGCACAGCTCGGGAAGCTTCAATCAGCGCTTCGTCTCTTTGAGGCTTCATGAACAGAGTCACTGATGTCTCTGCTAATTTGCAATTCCAGAGGCAAAGCATAATGAATGCGACTGAATTTCTGCTTTTGTCTCCATCTAACCTGAGCTGACCCTCATTTGTCATAATTACACAAGGTACAATCAGTTAGCAACAGTGAAGATCACGCACTATTTTTCATCGTTATGAAGTACTCGGCACCGTACATTTGTTATTCACAGCGACGCATTAAGCATTAAATCATATTTCCGTGAGACTTGTTAACTTGAGTGGTGTAATGCATTAGGACGGGATAATTTGAGGTAAATGTTAAATCTATTTATCCCCCTTGGTTGCTCTGCTAATCAGCATTCAGCACTATGCGGCTGCCATAACTAAAGTCTGATATACTGTTTTATTGAAGAACAGAGGAGCAGCAAGACATCCATAAAATTTGCAGGCGACAGTATAAGGGAGACATATTTGTCATAATGGTAATTATAGATTTAGCAGCAGTGAAATATGTCCCGTACAACGTGATGTGATTATTAATGACGGTCCTCTGACATACCCAGGTCTGGGACATACCCAGGTCTGGACTCCGCTTTAACAACTTTACATTAATCATATACCTGTGACACATCTGACAGGCACCCACGAAGAAGACCTTCTCTCATCCTGGAAGAGGCGTGGAGACCAACTTCAACCTTTAAAAGACCTTACCACCCATTTTGCATGTTTGAGCCTTATATATTCAATTTTCATACACGTAATGTACTAACAATCATTTCCCAAAGCATACTACTGGAATGGTGAGTTAAAAATGTTTTTCCTACCTTCCAGGACACCATTAGTTTCAGTTCATTCTGGTATGCTATTAAAATCAACTTGCTGATACTTGAAATGTTCTTGGGATAGGTAATCCATCATCGTGAACAACAGGTATATTCAGGTTTTTTTTTTCAAAGTTTCATAATTTTAGCATTTAAGCACAATAAAAAACACAGAGTGAATGTATGTCTCCACCGGGGAATATAGTCCCAAAAGAAGATGTGTTTAACGAAAATTTTAAATGACCATGATTTCATAATTTTGCATAACTATTAGCAGATGAAATATCGATTTTTAAGGTATCACTTGAATATTTGATTTTGAAAGATTAAGAGATTTTGCAAAATATCAGGAAAGCTGAAATATGGTTTTTTTATCCTTTGGGAAATGGTTGTCAGTAACCTTATGTGTATCAAAATTGAATATATTAGGCTCAAACTTGCAAAATGGATGGTATGGTCCTTTAAAACAAGCCTCAAACAAACAGAATAACATGAAGCAGTGAGAGAAGCTGTAAAAACTTGTGTGTGTCAATTCACCTGCACATCAACAAAACTACATTTACTGGCTGAGTGCAGCTCAGATGTAAATCACAATAGCAGACGTTCTGACTTATCATAAGAAGCATAACTAACAACATAATGGCTGCATTCCATTTAGTTTTGTCATTGCCCAGGCTCTGGTAACTGCTCTTCTCCTGCTAAGACAAGCTCAAAGACCCTTGTGGAAAAGTGTTTTTAAGGGCTGAGGCAGATCCCAGATCGGTCACTGGGCGAGAGGCAGAGTATAACCTGGACAGGTTGCCAGTCTCTAACAGGGTTAAGGCTAGTTTCATATGATAAGCCATATTTGTGCTGCGGAAAGCATTCTGTGCCCTGCTCACCTCGCTGCCTGCGCTCCCGATGCCCTGCGCTTTGGCCAGCACATGTAACAGAGCGATGACGAAGCAAAACGCGTCATCAAGAAGCACCCAGGGTAGACGCAGACAATACAATCGTAGATTATGCTCCAGTTTACAAACCTGGCAACTCTGTCTGACTGCTGACATTTCACCATGCAATCACCTTTCTTCCCAGATCGTTGTAAGATTTGAAAAATTTTGTCGTACAGCTCAGGAAATTGCTCTATGCAGGTTATGATCTCCTCCTTTGTTGTGTCACTTCTGCTTGTATCACATACAACTATTCTCTTGTTGGAAAGGTCAGCGGCGAACACGTGGAAATTGAATGTGGTTGATTGCAGCAGCAGAACGGAGACTCTGAGGGGTGTATGATGCTCACTGTGGCGTGCTGCCAGGTTTGGGAGTCACCGCTCAGCTCCCAATACACAATAATGGACCACCCAGCTCAGCGCACTGCTCACCACTCATCATGTGAAGCTAGCCGAACACTCCAAGACAGAGAAAGAAGGAAACCCACACAGACACAGGGAGAACATACAAAAGTCACACAGAAAAACTCCACTCAGATTCAAACCCACATCCTTCCGCTGCGATGCAACACACAGACTAACGATGCACCAACTACATTTACTATCTAATTACTTAGTTACTTTGACCACCTAACTCTTAAACAGAAGGTGGATTTTCCTTTGACAAACCTTTGCTTTTAATAATTATGATGAAGATAATTAGTGTGACAACCTAACATGATAGCTGACCTAGGCATCTTTTTGCCTTTATTCGGCAAAAAATTTAATCTATTATCCAAAACAACTAAAACAAAGTTAGAAATAATTTGTGATACTGTTAATTATACATCAATTTTTAATTTTTAATCAGCTGATACACAATAAATCCTATTTGTCATGTGTCATTTTTTTCACACTTTATACATGAATTTGCATGTATTTTGATGTATTTTATATGATTAATTATTAGATTGTCTTATTAATGTGACCATAAATGTTTTCCTCTGTAAACACCCTCTCTTAATCACTACACTCCAAAAAAAGACCAAATTTGGAGGCAAACACTCTTAATGTTGTACATTTTCCCTCAAAGGAATAACTACTTTCAAGAAAAATATTGCTACAGAGAGGGAAATCCAAACAGGGAACCTTTTTTAATCCCACCTCAGCTTGACAATGTACTAACAACTGATTCTGTCTGATCCTCTGTGCNTTTTTTTTTTTTTTTTTTAAGTGAAAGGTTTTAATGCTTACGGCTGTTGCTGTGGTCGTCCACCAGTATGATCTCTTTGAGCAGGTGTGGCGGAGTCCTCTGGATGGCCGTGTGGACAGAACGCAGCAACACTGACAAGGCCTCGTTGACGAAGATGAAGATGATGCTGAGCTGAGGAAGGTCTGATGAATAGGACATGTTTCTGCAGCTGGAAGAGAGAGAGAAAGAGAGAGAGAGAGAGAGAATCAAAAGATCAGAGGATTGCTCCAGCTTCATTTGATGTTTCTTTACCAAAAGGGATAAAGAATCAAGACTAAATCATGCATTCATGAAATAATCTATTAACAGTGCACCCATAAATTGACTAACTGACCCGTCTGGTCGGAAGTCTGGGATAGGCCGGGTGAGGGAGATACGGTCGCTAAGGTAACCGTTGTAGCCATAGTAACGGAACTTCCTGAGTGCGACCCTGCGGCTCTCTGGGCTGAGGTCGTGACCCCAGCGGTCGAACAGTGAGGAGGCAGGGTCGGAGGCAGAGTCTGACAAGGACGCCGGGTCTTCACCGTCTTTCTGAGGGGTTTCTGTGGATTAAGAGAGTCAGTGTCAGTGACAGAGAAAAATGAATTGTGGGTGAGCGCTCTGTGTTTTGGAAGATGTATATTTTACTATTTCCAACGGTATTTCCCTATTGTGTTGAAAGTGTTTTCTTTGAGCACTGCCACCACTTACAAGCGGTGGCAGCTGTCTGACGTTACACTGTGGAGAAATCCGGTGACAAATGAAGTTCCTTCAGCTCTGTTCTTGGAGCTTTGCAGAAAAAAAAAATGAGCACGGTGTATGCTGTGTGGTTATCAAACAAGACCTGTTTGCTCAAGGCTGAAATAATAATTTCAGCTGCGTGAGGAAAGAAGATAGAATGCAAATGTGATGCGAAATAACAGGGATTTCATTATCATTTACAAACTGGCAGCCATGTCAGTCTATTTCTGCAGAGGTGGACTCAAATCCACTAAAATGCCTAAGGTAATATTTTTTAACAGCCTACTTTCTGTGCTACCTGTGCACAAAGCAGCTTCCTATGCATGGTGGAAATAAGACAATGAGAACAGAAAACACACCGGACACCTGTATGTGTTTCTCTGTGTGTGTCTGTCTTACTGAGGACTGTCAAAGAAAAACTTATTGAACAAGAAGGCATTCACACCTCCATCTAGGATTTTTGTTGGCAACCTTGCAAATTATTTTTTCATTGTCTTGCTAGAGATTTCTTTTTTTCACTGCCCCATTTATAGAGTGCACACATACATATAGACAAACATGCATGTCCACGTGCACAGGCTCCCAAACTCCCAAACTCGCAGCTCATAGTTACTTCCAGATGCCTAAATGTACCGAGGATGGGCTATTTGCACTGCAGGTAAAAGTGGTTAAAATCTACTTCTTTACCTGCAGCAGGTGTCTTTCCTTTCTGTAGCAAAGACACCTGCTGCAGGTAAATTCAATTATCGAACTGGGGGAGAAAGACAGAGAGAAAGAGAGATGAAGAGAGGATAGACATAAAGAAAGAGAGAGAAATTCTAAAATTTACTGCTAAAGTAGTATATTTTGGGAAATGGCTGCCAGTATTGTAACATATTTATGGATTATATATACAGGTAGTCCCCGGGTTACAAACGAGTTTTGTTCCCACGGCTGTTCGTAAGTCGGATTTGTATGTAAGTTGGAACAGTTATGTAAGGTGTGTATATAGCGTATATATTTTAGTTAGGTGCGTATCTACTGTATATATTTTACCTTTCTATGCATAAGAAACATTAAAGAAACACTTCCAGATATCCTAAAATATCNTGTATATATTTTACCTTTCTATGCATAAGAAACATTAAAGAAACACTTCCAGATATCCTAAAATATCATAAACATAATATTACAATACAGAACAGTAATAATAATAATTATGCAGTGGCAGTGCAGCGACGCACAGCCGACGACGCACAATGTTTTGATGTGCGTTGTAAAATAGTGTGCCATTCATTATTACAAATCATTGTATGTAACTTGAATTTTTAATTTAATAGGCTTTATGGCGGTCGGTTCNTATTACAAATCATTGTATGTAACTTGAATTTTTAATTTAATAGGCTTTATGGCGGTCGGTTCGTAAATACAGGTTCTTTGTAAGTTGGATGTTCGTAAGTCAGGGACTTCCTGTACTGGGCTCCAACTTGCTTGATCACCGGTATGGTCCTTTAAATATAATGCAGTCCAATACAAGACCTCCACGAAGTTTCAATAAAACTGAGTTAACACACAAACAGCTGAAACAGCAGTATGAATAAAAACTGAACATTTTAATTATGCTTGTACAGTATTTATTACAGGAATATTGCACTACATTATATTGTACAGGTGTTTCTGTTTCTGGCAATATGTGTATTATATTGTAAAAGGGAGGAGAGGCAGAACTCTTTCCAGTTTGTCATTACTCAAATGTGTCTGTAAAACAATGCTTTGCAGCTTTCCTGACACCTGTTATGACTGTATGGCAGATTTAGGGTGAAATAGCAGCTTAATTTGAATAAAGCGATGTGTTGTTTGACTCCTCCAGGTTATGGATCATCTAAAATATTGAAATATTCATGAGATTGATATACGCTGAAGTGCCGAGGTGCTGAAAAGGTGAATTTTGCATTTCAAGAGAGTGACAGGTTCCACATTACCTGAAAAAGGATGTAATAACTTGGAAGTGCTGTGTTTTTCCAGTGTGAGGTGTTAAATATGTGGACTGATTAAAAAAAAAAAAAAAGTTTGTCTCACTGAATTTTAGATTCTCTCTCTACATTTACACAGCATACATTCATTTAACCAAACTCTGATTTTTGCTCACATGGAAACAGTAAAAGGCACATGCAATCAGATATTCTGATCTGTTTGGGGTCACATTCATATGCAGAAATAAATCTGATATCTGCCAGTGTGACTGATATCTAAACACATGCATCAACAGTTTTTGCCATTCTGAATTGCACATCAGACATGCAACATTTTTAAATGCTGTATATGAATGATGGCAGATAAGAAGATAAGATGAGATGAGATGAGATAAGATGCGATAAGATAAGATAAACCTTTATTTATCCCGAGGGAAATTATTGTGCCAAGGTTGCTCAGTACATAAGGTGCAATAAAAACAAAGTGAAGTACTGCAAATGCAAAAATTACAAATTAAACTTACAAAAAATTATATACTATACTAAAAACTAAAACTACTGTATATACAATATATACAAATACAAATATACAGATACAGATATACAAATATACAGATACACAAGCACTGTAAAATGTGACAAATTGATCTTACTTAAAAAAAAAATCTAGGAAACCGATTACCTTGAAAAAGGTAAGTAAATATAACTATTAGTGTTAAGTTATGTTTACTTTATGTCTACTTGAACTTAAGACTATATAGTTACATTTACTTACCCTTTTCAAGGCAATCAGTTTCCTAGATTATTTTTAAGTAAGATCAACTTGTCATATTTTACAGTGAAAATGAAGTAAGCTAAGGTTCATATCTGAATACAATATACAATATCTAAATTATTGCACAGTAGTGTAAGTAAATTGTTGCACAAATTATTGTAAATTATTGTACATTACAGATAAGTATACAGTATATTGAAGAATATATGATAAAAACATGAATGAATGAATGCAATAAGGGAGGAAGTGAGTGACAGCCATATGTATGTCCTATGACAGTCCAGATCAGAGTGCAATGGACTCCTTTCTGCAGAAGGGGGAGGAGTTAAACAGTTTTTCCTGCTTACAGGTTGCAGCAACAGGAATCATCATTGCTGCACGTGCCCATGCTGCACAAGTGCTCTAATGCTCTAACAGTTCCGTCACTGTGCACCTTTAACGATGTTTCACAAAGCAACTAGCTTTTATAATGACTTCGCTGTCATTTGCGACCATTGTGGTGCCTTATTTTGCTCCATCTTGGAAATGAAAGGCTGGTTTGCTCATGCAGGTTGTTTCAGCATTAAACAGTGTAAACGCAGATACCAGATATGAGCAACTTATAAAACAAAGATGCAGGGAAGCTGTTTCTGCCTTCAAACAGGACTAATGGAAGACTGAAGTGCCAGCTCTCTTCAGAAAGAAAGAGCCTTGTCAGATGGGTTTTTTATTAGTTTAAAGTGCAGTACTTCTCCTAATAACACACTCCATGCTGCTGTGGATGAAGAGCAACCTCCTTTCAAGTCCCCTCATTGTTTGATAATGAGTATTCTGAAAGCAATGCAAGCACTGTTTTAACTTCAAATTCAATGCTAGGCACCCCACATTTAGACTTAAAGGAACATACTGGCGATTTTGCATGGTTGAGCCCAATGTATACAACCCACATACACGATACATTACTGACAATCAGTTCACTAAATATAATACATTAACAGTAAGTAATACTTTAGTAAGTAATTTTATTTAACCAGTCCAACACGGAGCTACACAAAAAACAATGTATGTCTCCTCCAGGGAAAATAGTTCTGGCAGAAGTTGGCTTCTTCTTCTTCTTCTTCTTCTTCTTGTTCTTCTTCTTCTTGTTCTTTCTACGGTTTTTTACCAAGAATTAAAAATGAGCGTTCAGACAAATATGTTATTGAATTTTAAGGTGGGTGTATCACCTGAACATTTGATTTTGAAAACTTAGGGAATTTTGGCAAAATAACAGGAAAACTAAAATATGTTTTTTTGTTATTCTTTGCCAGTAATGTCAGAACTGGGCTTAAACTTGCCGGTGTGGTCTTTTAGTAGCCTCATTTGATCCACATTTCGGTTGCTGAGCTGAGAGCTGACAGAAAGAGAAAAGTGGGCAGATTTGATGCGCAGGAAGAGTACACTTGCATCAAACTGCATGTGTTGGACACATCAGTAGTTTTAAAGCAGAGCACAGATGTACTGATGGAGTGCATTATGTCCCAGCCTGAATCGTGTCCGACATATTTCATTATTAATTTATTAGAACCCGTGTGACTCTTTCCAGCAAAGCTGCGGGCCTCAGTGTACATTGCAGGGGGAGTCTGGTAAGTCAGGGGAAATCAAGTGGAACAATGTTGGAGTCAGGAGGTGTGTGTGTGTGTGNGTGTGTGTGTGTGTGTGTGTGTGTGTGTGTGTGTGTGTGTGTGTGACTTGCTGAGGGCATAAGAAAAGCTTACTGAACTGATGAGCAGAAGAGCAGATAGCTTCTATAATGCATCTACATATTCTAGATGTTTATCATCAGAGAATTTTATTTCAAAGTGTAAGGGAGAATAATGTGTTCAGAAAATTCCAAGGCAATGTTCCAGTTAGATGATGTTTTGTAGAGGAAAGCTCATGGTGTCCAAAATGGAAAGGGTTCACCCTCTGGGATCAGTTTATTGCAATCTGCCTATTTTCATTTGGAATCCTTGTGTACAAGTGGAAGTCTTGGCCTGATTGCTGTACAGAACGCCATGGCAATCTGGAATCGTTGGTAGATATTCAACTAATCAGCCAACTGACTAACCAACAAACCTAAAATTAGGCCCTGCCCACTTGGATGGTCCCATTCTAGTAATTTTTAAATCCAAAGTTTCTCTTTTGTTTTAGTTTTTTGAGGCTTTTACCCCCCCCAAAAAAGGTAAAATTTTAATTTAAACTTTAATACATTTTAATATTTTTGTTCTATTACTTACAGTTTTTCATTTCATCCTGATCGTAAATCATCCAAATCATGTTATTTAGTTTACTTTTTTCCTCTGACCTTAACCTGGCTGACTAACTGGTGCTGTACACCCAAAGGGCATGGAGTCAGAGGTCAACCCAACTGCTGAACAACTCACTGTTCAGTCTGGCATGAGGCAGAGCTGCACTATGATGGTCAACGGCATAACTCTGTCCTGTGATACCCTTGTTAGAGGGTGGAACTTGGCTTCCTGTCCATGTCTATTCAGCTGTGATTACACACACACACACACACACACACACACACACACACACACACACACACACACACACACACACGCAGATGAGATTGGTGGAGCAGCGACCAGTCATATTTGGCAAAAAAAGAATGCTCTGTTATTATGTGCAATAAAGTTCTCTCATTTTCCGAACACCAACTATACAAAGAGATGCACATTGGTCACATGGAAAATCAGCTTTGAAAACATTCGGATATATAATGAAAAAGATGTCGCTATGTCAGAGAGAAAAAGATGGAAATGTGTGTGTGTGTGTGTGTGTGTGAGAGAGAGAGAGAGAGAGAGAGAGGANAAATGTGTGTGTGTGTGTGTGTGTGTGTGAGAGAGAGAGAGAGAGAGAGAGGACAAAAGACAAAGGGACAAAAATGAAAATAGCGATGGCTTGAGGAAGAGACGACGAGAGGAATAAAGGGGCAGTGATAAAATGGGGAATAAGGAATGAGAGAGGATGAGAATGAAGAGAAGAAGAGAGAGTGATGATGCTGCTGCTGCTGATGATGATGATGATAATGATGATGATGATGACAATAAAAGGGTTGAGACAAAAAGTATTCATCCCTGGGGCATCTGTAAAGTAGATGACCCTGAGCTCAGTCACATCAGCTTGCAGAGGCACAGTGTTTTATTAGCTCAGACACTAAGACAGCTCCATGATAGAAAACACGCGCACATACACACACACACACACACATCCCACATCCTTCTTCGAACTTGAAGGAAAAAGCCACAGACTCCTAATGCGTCCTAATGGATCAGGAATGGCTCATTCTGCTGTGTGTGTGTGTGTGTGTGTGTGTCTCACCTCATCCTGAGTCACTTTCTGCAGAACGGACGTGCCATTGGCTCAGCAGCCTGAGCCGCACGCTGTCGACTATCAAATCCAGCTCTCAGCTTGCAATACCATCATCCAAATCCACAATCTCATTCAGTCAGGATCAATACAGAACTACTTTACACCAACAACAACGACTTTCTCTGGAGTCAAAAGTCTCTCGCATCGACTTTATGACAGACTCTCATAGATACAAAATACATGGTGCAATGCTCATTCTGATCCATTTGCTAAAAGCTGTTGATTGTTCAGCCACTTCAAAGGCCTCAGAATGCTTTACATCTTTGGATGAATGAAAATGCTGGGATTTGTAGATGAAGCTGTTGTGGACTTTGATCAAACGTTCTGTGGCTCTGATGTCTGTATTAGTGCTTAGCATCAAGTTAAGTCAAGGAAGGGATAAACACGACTTCCCACCTCATTGCCTTAGATGTGTGTTTCTGTCAGTTTACGCAGGATGTTCAAGCAGTTACTTATGAAACCTTCAGCTGAAGATACAACCAAAAATATCTGTATAGCTACAGCAGATGGGTAGGAGTAAGTATGAAAACATGTTTTGCTAATTTGTGTGAGCTTTTCCTTTAATGTAGGAGGCCTCAACCAGAGTACAGCTAAAATGGATCAGGAAAAAGCCAATTTAAAATTTCTTTTCATATGTAGATATAAAGAGAGTTGAGCTATAGTGCAGCATCTGTGGCTAAAGTATTATTTGTGTGGTACCGTATATACTCATGTACAAGCCGACCCCCTTTTGACCTGCAAATTTAGATTTTTAAAGAAACCCGTATATAACCCCCCTGATGCTGTTCCATCAATTTATTTGTTTAAGAAATTACCTGTTTTTCTGGGTATTGTCATAGTATTCCTGTGATTTTCTGAAAATAATCCATGTACCGGTAAACATGATATTTATTTCAACAGCTGGTTACCGTAACTGACATTAGCTGACATTAACTTTTCTGGACTCCTCTTCCTCGTCTGAATCACCAAACAGTTCATTCCAGTCCTGCTCTGTGTAACGTGTGCCCTCATCGTTGATGAGTCCGTGTAGTTTCCTTTCTGTTGTATCTTATCTCAAGCTTCTTGCTAATAAAGCACAAAACTTGATGTTGAATGAGACTACCAAACAATGTTACCATACCAGTATATGAAGCAGCACTTTTATAAGGTCGTCTCTGATTGGCCCAATCTTTTGTCTTTGACCAATCACAACAGCACTTACTGGGCGCTGTAAATGGCTGCTGCAAAATGTGCTGGATAAGATGTTTAGTCAGGAAATATCTCATTCTAAGGTATGATTTAAACTACTTTGCATGGGTAGTGGCAAAGGTAGTATTTCCAGCGCTGGAAATTTCCTTCTCTGGGATCAAATTTGAATTTCTCATATATAAGCTGACCCCCCCGATTTGCTTTGTGAAATTTGGTAATAAAAACTCGGCTTATACTTGAGTATATACGGTACCTGCATTACCTGGCGACCTCATGTACGAATTTACACGGGATCAACAAGGTCAGTATCTGACCCTAATTCTCTTGAATTTAGAGATCAAATCCAGCTACCAAAGAGTTTCCTGACAGTTTCTCTTGTGCGTTTCATGTGTAGCACTCATTTCATGGGTTATTATGAGTGACATGATGCAAACAATAACCTTCCTGCCTTTTCCTCCATCTCTTCATCTTTTGTTCTGCATTTCAGCTGCTGTTTCTCCAAATGGCTCTTCGTGATGTCAAGCAGCATTCCAAATTTTCACTGAAAATGCTCAAAACTCACTTTTAAATATTTCACCTCAGCCTTCATAAAGATGACCAGAAAAGACGCACCAGAAAAGTGTGTAATAAAGAATGACTCCCAAATTGAATCTTAAAGCCGTATATATCTTCGTGTATTCATTTCATTTGTTCACACTGTTAATACTGTTCATATTGTGTATATCTTTGTGTATTCATATATACCCCTCACTATTATTTTTATATCTCTCTCTTTATATATATACTGTATATATATATACACATTACTCTATACTTTACTGCTTTTTGCATTTTTGTTTATATGTAAACTACATTTTGTTGTCTCAGTACTGTACTCTGTGCAATGCAATAAGAATCTAATCTAATCTAAAATTACAAAGATCCACAATCGCATCGGACTATTATCACTTGACCTCTTTGTTCCCTGAAATAAATTAGGTAATTTGCATTGGAAGTTTTACTTAAATTACAGAAATGACACAGAATTATGATCACACACAACCTCCATAAGTTTTACAAATCACAACAAGTTCCCAGGTAATATGTACTCGTCCCACATGAATAGGGCTAAAGATGTTATTAAAAATGACTTCAAAACTAGATTGAAGTGCCACAGCTCTGTGGTTTCATGTTCATACTTCAGCCTGTTCCACTGGAACCTGGTAAATGCAGCATCATCAAAGTTGTGAAATCCATAGTTGGCCATAGCTGGTACTTGCACTCGTTTTTGAAAATGGCTTAAATTTTCTTCCCTTGTCAGATCAAACACTTTTCAAAGCTGTTTTGATGCTAAACTTCACTGTTTCTTGCTGAAATCTGCAAATTCTGCACTTGTTTGGTTTGATATAGAGCTTGGCTGTCTACTGCATGTTTCTGTCCATCAATTGATACATGGGTAGCAAAAAAGAACAGGCTGAAGAGTGAGTAACATACTTGTCAAAAACAGATTGTCAGTCTGAGATTGTGTTATGTGAATAAACCAAATATGTCCAGCTGAATCTTTACACTTATTAAGAAGCAATTATCAGCTTCTTCTGCTGCAGTCTGAGTATGTATGATGTGTATGACATGTCCCTACCAATACTAAGCTCATTCTGAACTGTTCCCACCAAAATCTGTAACAATCTCAAACTATCTGGTCAATCTTGTCATTTTAACTCTACCGGTAGAGTTGACAGGTTTGTGTGTTTTCTGTAAAAAAAAAAATTGGGCATGAAAAAGAGGTGGAATAGGTGGAAAACCTGCTGATCTGGCAACCTGCTGTCAGGCTGCACTACTCACTGTCAGCTACCCAAGGCTTGGCTGTGAGAGCAATTAAAAGCAGCGAATTTGAAGCGGTAGGTAATTATAGTTTAACTACTAAGCATCACAGAATCCAAGAGCATTTGGATTTAAAGTCAGCAGGGACACACAATGTGCACAGTCGTGCATGTGCACTCGGTGTCTGTCTTTTTTCGCTCCAAAACTCACAGTGCCTCTTTAATTTCCTGATGCCTAAAAATGTAGTGAGGATGGGCTGCTTGTGCACTGCTGGAGGTAGAAATGGGACTTGGATCTCTACCTGTAGCAGATGCCACTTCTGTCTGCTCAAGTTAATGTGCTTATGAGAGGTGAAAGTGCTCAGAGCCCATGAAATTTCTCTGAGTTCAGTTGATTTCATTATAATCAAACCGCAGGAGATGGACAGCGAAAGACTGAAGAGAGAAAGCTGCAGGCTGTGCAGGATCCATCTCTCTCTTTCTGTTTCTTAAGCCTGGTATACACTGTGCGATTTTGGGCTGTCCCAGATGAAAGATGACCCACGTGATATTATTGTGGTGATATCTTTGGTCATGGCTCCAAAACGGCGTTCCTATGTCGCACCGTGAGAGAGGTGCAAAGAGGGCTGTTGTAAGTCTTACGACCAAAGATAGCCTGCGATGAAAGTCTGACTGTCAGAAATTTAGGATGCTGCTACGACCTGTAGACTAATCAACCAATAGGAATGCAGCATGAAATGACGCGCTGGTCAAAGTGCCACTTATGAATAAAGTTTGGAGGAAAAAACAACAACCCAAACTGAAGAGATGGAGGCAAAACGTGTGAAACAGAATTTGTGGGACTGTAAAAAAGACGAGTTGTGGCATCAAAAGCATGTTTATACGACGTCTCCTCCAGCCATTAATGCTCTCGTTACCATGTCTGCAGCAGAGAGAGATATCACAGTTTCCGGCTGAGTAATGAGCCAGTCCACGCTCTCCTCCTCCTCTACTTTGGAGTTTTTTTGATAAGATAAAGATTCTTCTTGTTTAGCTTCATTATTTTCCACAACAGCGACGCAGATGCACAAATGCACTATTTTCTTTTGACTTGCATGGTAGAGTAAACGTACAGTCTACACGCATAAAACTCAATATCTTACCCAAGTTTATTAGATTCATGTCGCACAATATGGCTAGCAACGAACTCATAAAATGTGTGTGATCTTGCAGTGTGTAGCAGCCTTTAGCCACTTGGTGCGCAAAGGAGTGTTTACGAGAGAGCCGACTGCACATTTTCTAGTTAAGGACATGCGTGCATACCTCTGAAGCACTTATGTGTAGCCTCATCTACAGGGGGCTTTGGACGTAGCTTAGTTAGATCTTGTTTAGGAACAAGAAATCCTGTATGTGTGTCAGTATAATAGATTCTTCCAGTATCTCCTTTTACTTTTTTTTGAAAACCTTTTCACCCTTTTGTAATAACACTCAATTCAGTTAGTTCCCGAAGTTTCCACAGCCTTTCTGCAGAATAATTTACAATTTGCCAACGTGAAAGCACATCCATCTGCAGTAATTGAATGTCCTCGCTGAGAAATGAGAATTTAGGCATGTTTGGTTTGGGTGCACATCATATCCTGTTTGCAATCAGATCTTCTTTTGACTGAGGAAAAGCCTGAATTGGATACCCAGTTTAATAACATTAGCAATTTACGGTTTATTCTTATTCTCTGCACGAAATCACATGAGGAAAATCAAAAATTGTCTATTCATTCACCGATATTTATGTGTGGGATACAAAGATGCGCATAAACAGCTTAAATAGAACATGCACCGCTTTTGTGGATGCAAAAACACTCAGGCCTCCATACCTCCTTCATATTTTCAAGTTGCTCATTAGCCCCGCATTTAAAGATTTGCCACGGCTGCTTCACAGGAACCCATCCCAGCAGGCCTTGCACTCGTAATACAAACACACACCCACTCACACCCGAGGATTTGAAAGAATTTGTTCTCGTGGAAAGAATCACATTTGCTCTGCAAGCTTTGCAACATTATCTCCCAACCAAAGCTTTTTGTGTTCCAATATTTAAAGAGGCATCAGGGAAAACAGGCAATTCATTTGGCTCCGGTTCAGACTCAGAGCATCTGAAAAATCACACAACAGCTTCTTTTTATGTTGCGGGGAGCAATTACTCTCAAAAAATGGCTTTTTAATAGGTAGCAATATGTCTGATTTAGTTGCCATTCATTTAATTTGCAAAAATGTTGTGCTCATCCCAACTGGGGCAAAAAGTGAACAAATATGAATTTCCCTGAAGTTAAAGGAGCATACTGGTGATAACGCATGTTTGAGGCCAATATATACAACCTGCTTATATACTACATTACTGACAATCATTTCTCAAAACATGCTACTGGAGTGGTACATTTTAGAATGTTTTTCCTACCTTCCAGACTGCCAGTGGTTTCAGTTCATTCCAGTACGCTATAAAAATCAATTTGTAGAAACTTGAAATGCATTTGAGATAAATAATCCATCACAGTGAACACAAACTCTATTAAGTTTTTTGTCGACTTAACTGTTTCAACATGGAGCTGCAGGGAAGACAATGTATGTCTCCGCCAGGAAATATAGTCCCAGGAGAAGACTGAGAAATTATTCAACAAT
This sequence comes from Lucifuga dentata, assembly GCA_014773175.1. Taxonomy (NCBI): domain Eukaryota; kingdom Metazoa; phylum Chordata; class Actinopteri; order Ophidiiformes; family Bythitidae; genus Lucifuga; species Lucifuga dentata. Next base: position 76,315 of record VXCM01004176.1, read on the forward strand.
CGTGTATAACTGTTAGAAGCTGAAACACTGAATTTTAAGGTAGGTGGGTGTATTACTTGAACACTGTAAAAAAATAACAGGAAAAATAAAATATGGTTTTATGTTTTGGAAATTAGTTGTCAGTAACATAATGTGTGTGGGTTATATATATTGGGGTTAAACATGCAAACTTGCCGGTATGGTCCTTTAAGTGAAACCCTTTATTCCTGATTACAGTCCAATGATATACACATACAGATAGAAAGAGAGAGAGAGAGAGAGAGAGAGAGAGAGAGATCAGAGTCTGCCATCTTATGCAGAAGTTCACACATGATTAATTTAATCATGCAGCGAGCAGATGGTGATCTGCAGCTTCCTCCTCTCCCCTCAGGTATGAATAATGTATTTAATGGATCACACCTGGACAAGTCAAATCCAGACTTATAACTAGACAGAGTGAGATGGATGTGTACAGCGGACAGGAAGTGACACACTGTTAGCTGCTGATGTGAGTTTCACAAACTGAGATTCGCTGCAGTTGAGAGGATTTTTATCTCCAATTTCCTCGTGCGAGCAGACTTATCCAAATTTGCAGTTCCTCAGCTTTGATAGCCCTCACCTTATTGTTTATTGAGTGGGAGGAAAAAAAACAGCGTGTGTTTTCTTTCTCTTCCTCGTCTCCTCAGCATGATGGCTGACAGGCTGCAGATTGCAGATCAGGGAAGTACATTCCATTATCAAGTCATTTCCCTCCTTTACCACACAAACAACCTTTTAAAACCATCAGCCATCATTTTCTCCCCATCAGCCTGTCTTCACAGTGAGACGGCCTCTACAAATGGCTGTCATTCTCCCTGCCTGTCCATTGCTCTCTGTGGAGTGAGTGTGTGTGTGTGTGTGTGTGTGTGTGTGTGTGTGTGTGTGTGAGAGAGAAGACAATGGATCGCTTCTCTCTGCAGCTAGGCCAAGAAAGTTATCCATCACGGCTCTCAAGAGATATGCACATGCGCTTGCATTTATACGCAAGAAAGACACGCACACACACAAGCACACACTCATGCACAGCCATGGGAGGGTAATCTACGNTTATACGCAAGAAAGACGCACACACACAAGCACACACTCATGCACAGCCATGGGAGGGTAATCTACGTCGTGATCGAAGCTTTACCGGGGCCTGGGTTTTCTGAGTCATCCACTTTCAGAAATCGATGCAGACTGTTTGAGTGGGTCTTCCTGTAAGTCCATGAGCCCTGCAGCAACAGACGGCACCGTGGCTACGCTAATTACATTATGGCACTGCTGATAAGGCTTCATTGTGTCTTACAAGCAGAAGAGTGGGACGGCGTAATTGCTGGTAAATGCTATTTCTTGGAAACAGTCAGTGGAATAGATGTAAAACAAAAAAACAACAAAAAACAAACAAAGGAAATAAGAAGCGATTCTCTTATCAGAAGCAAATGTAATAAGTTCTTCAATCTCGTTCTGCTTCATTTGCACATTCTACGATGCGCAAGCGGCGTTTGTCAGGGTGATGAAAGAGTAACAAGGTAGTTACTGCAAAACATGCAAACAGGAGCTGTTAAGTCCAAATAAAACAGCTCCACTGCAGTGCAGAAATGTCAAGTAAAGAAAGAATCCCAGGATTTTTATGCTGGGCTTCTTGGTGTCAAAACTAGAGCGATTATATTGAAATGTATTTGAAAGAGTGCAATTTTCAAACCCTTACAGTGGTAAATTGAAGTATAACCTGCATTGTTAAGAGTGCTGCTTTAACAAGGTTTTACAAGCGCAGGATCCAGCTGGAAGCCATTGATTTTGCTGACTGAAATAGCTATTGTTGCCTTCAGGTTTAATCAGCTGCAGCTATTTAATGTTAAAGGTTTCCTCTGGAGGTTTCTTGTAAACAAAAATAGCTTTGTTTACTGAGTTTTCCACAAAAACACATTGTGTGTATCCTCCAGGTACCAGTGGGTTCAATCTATTTCCAACCACAGCAAACTTTTGGAAAGATGATTTCCTGAGGATTCTGAAACCTGTTTACATCAGATAGTGTGCTTCTCCTTCCTTTAGTAGCAAATTACAGGGGTGCACATAATGTTCACAGGTGGGGGGGCTGGGGGGGTCACAGCAAAATGCTTGGCTGACTCCACTAAGCATAGCTACAGCATTAGCTAAGTGTACTCCTCATGACAGAAAAGCAAATGGTGGAGTGAAATGAGTGAATCAGTGACTTTTTTTTTTTTTTTTTTTTNTTTTTTTTTTTTTTTTTTAGCAATGACTTGTTGTTGTAATGTGTGAATCATGTTAGCTTAGCTGCTACGCTCATTTCAGTGGACTTCTTCATCTCAGTCATGGCCTAGTGCTGGAGCAGGAGGGTGAAGCTGTATTCAAAGGACCATACTGGTGATTTTACATGTTTGAGCCCTATATACTATAAAGGTTATTGCCAACCATTATCTAAAATATAAAACTTTAATGTAGTTTTTCGTGTTTATTTTTGCCAAATACCCTAATCTTTCAAAATCAAATGTTCAGGTGATACACCCACCTTAAAAATATGCTTTGCCTGATAACAGTTACTATGATTGTAAAAGCCACGATCATTTTAATTTCTCTATAACAGCCGTCTTCTCCTGGGACTATATTCCCACAAAGACATACATTTTCTTCTGTGTTGCTCTGTGTTGAATCTATGTTGAAAGGTTACAATTACGACAAAAGAAAATTCAATACATGTTCTGTCTGCTTTGATTGATCACTAAATTATTACTAAATCACTAAATTATACAGTGATTTTATTGATTCCTGTGTTTTAAAAATCACAGAGCTGCTTATGGTCATTCAGCAGCTTTAAACGTATGAAGATACAGATGTAAACAGGCTGATTCTGATGTAGATGACAGGTGATAAAAAAAAAAAATCTTTGCTTTAGTTCCCCTCTGTGACCTCTAACACTACAATACCAGGTCAAAAATTCCATCCATTATAGATGTAAATGGATTACTTTCTCCTGAATGATGATGTCCTGCATCCCTCACTTGAAATATACATCACCATGTGCTACGTTGTTGTGCCTTAAAATATGCAGCAAAACAGATTGGAGAGGTTTCCTGTCTGAACAAAACATTTGCATTTGTGGCAGCCTGTTTGCTTATGGCACAATATGCTTGACTTCTGGGGGCATAGTCAGAGAAACAGAAGGACACGCATGTTCTCTAAAATAGGACGCCCAGGAGACACAGGGAGGAAAACAACCTGTTACCGGTACGTTAGGAAGCCAATTAGTACATAGGAATATAGCAGGTTTGCTGTGAAGAAAGAAGGAGAGGAGAGGAGAGGAGAGGAGAGGAGAGGACGTAGACCAGAAGAGGAGACAATTGGAAAAGAGAGGACAAGAAGAGGAAACAAGAGAGGAGAGAAAGTAGACAAGGAGAAGAGACAATTAGAGAAGAGAGGACAAGAGGAAACAAGGTAGACAAGGAGAAGAGAGGAAAGAAGAGGAAACAAGAGAGGAGAGAAAGTAGACAAGTGAAGGAAGAAGAGGAAACGAAGAAGAGGAAAAAAGAGGAAAGGAGAGGTGAGGAGAGAAGACAATTGGAGAAGAGAGGATGAGAGGAAATGAGAGGAGACAATAGAAAAAGAGGACAAGAAGGAGAGGAGAGTAAGACAAGAAGAGGGGATGACTGGAGAAGAGAGGACAAGAAGAGGAAATGAGAGAGGAGAGGAGAGGAGAGGAAATGAGAGAGGAGAGGAGAGGAGAGGAGAGGAAATGAGAGAGGAAACGAGAGAGGAGAGGAGAGGAAATGAGAGAGGAGAGGACAAGAAGAAGAGAGGAGGAGAAGAGAAGAAAAGAGAAGAGAGGAGAGGAGAGGCCTTACAGTCACAGCAGGGAGCACAGTAAAGTCATATTCCATCACAGACAGCATATAGGAAAGCTGTCAGTAAATTAACAAAGATGCTCAGTTTTCCTGAAATAGAAAGACAATTGAACACAGCACCGAATGCAAGTCTGTGTTTACTCAGTGAGGCTCAGTATTATTGGCTGATTTAACCTCCACACCAGTGAAAGCTTGGGAAGACTAAAGAGTTAATCTTAGGAAAATATCACACACTCACACACGCGCAAGTCTAACAAACGACAACATCAGAGGCAAACAGCGACAAACGCAGCAGAGGGATTCAGAGGATTTAGAATCTGACAGTCACAAACATGCAGGAATCCTCAGCCAACCCCTGAAACCATTCATGCTGGCACAGATTTACACATAAAAGCAGCGAGCCAGAGGAGGAAATGGAGATAATTCTTCACAAGGCAACGCGGCTGCAGATGATCATGCTGCAGCTCTGTTGTCAACAGAATGGAGAAGTGGAGAATTCATCATTTTTCAAAGCTTCCCGGTGACAACAAATCTATGAGCTCTTCTGACCACGAAGAACAAAGTCTTCATCCAGTACATCCAGTGTCACCGTGAAATCCAGAGAAAATCTTCACGATGTTAACCAGACTGTAATCTACAAACAATGCCTTGTTGGCATTTTCAGAGCACCCGCATGTATGTGTGTGACTCAATAAAAAATTAATCACACTAGTGCAGTGCCCGTTCAAAACGTGACTGTTTGGACCAGGCTGGACTTTATGGTGAGCGCTGCGGCCTGCCATAATTTTGTTCTGCACGTCCTTGTGAGCTAGCTTTGTTTGCTGTATGGGGTGGGTTGAGACTGTGGCACAGGAATGGAGCATATGCTGCCATGCCTGGAACGTGTTCTGCCATGCAGACTACTTTTTACTGGCACAGCTCAATTTGAGAACTGCTCATCCAAACAACTTCACAGGCGACACTGCACATCCTTGGGTCCTGAGCAATGACCCTGCTGAATTTCAACTTCATACAGACAGAGATTCTGTCTTTATAGTTAGATGTGGTGCAGTGCCCATTGAAAACATGTCTGTTCAGACCAGACTTTATGGTGCGCGCTGCAGCCTGCCATGAGTGACTGTGGAGTGATCATATGCTGCCGCACCCGGAGCGTATCCTGCCACTATGCCTGGAGCATATCCTGCTGCACGTGGACTACTTTTTAGCAGCACAGCTCAATTCGAGAACCGCTCATCAAAACAACTCTGCACATGACACTGCACATCTGTGGGTCCTGAGCATTATACCTGCTGAATATCAACTTCATACAGTTCCGGGTTCTAGACATGTTGGTGCCACAGACGGACAGAGATTTCTGGATTTATAGTTAGATGAAAGCGTGGCAAAATCTTCTGGAATCAAATATTCTGTTTTTGATTTTGTCTCTAGATTCTAGTATTTATTTTTTTTAAACTGTAAATGAAATGTGAGTAGAAGTGCCAGTTTTCTACATTTTTCCTTTTTTTTTTTTCTAAACACGTTCCAGAATTTTGACTTATTTTCTGGAATCAAGTCAAAAAACAAGAATTTTGTCCTGTTTTTTTTTTTTTTTTTTTTTTAAAAAGTCTTTCTAGAAAAATTTTAAAGATTCTAAAATTTCTGTCTTGTTCGCTGTGATGGATTGCCTGTCCCAAGCACATTTCATGTCTCTACAAATTAGAAAAGAGTTGTAATGTAACATATATGTGGCCTGTCTGACTGACATTAACATCTGGATGGGAAAAAAAACTTTTTAAAACTTAATGAGGAAAAAACTGAGGTCCTCCTAGTTGGGCCAAAGATAGAAAGAGACAAACTGCATTCTGTGTTTGGTCGTCTTGCCAAACAGATCAAAACACAAGTTAGCGACTTAGGCATGATTTAGACTGTGATTTAAATTTTAATTCTCATTTTAACAGGGTCACTCAAATATCTTTCCTTCACCTTNGACTGTGATTTAAATTTTAATTCTCATTTTAACAGGGTCACTCAAATATCTTTCCTTCACCTTAGAAATATTGCTGAAGTCAGACCCTTTTTAAACCAAAATGATGCTGAAACACTTATACACGCTTTTATTACAAGCAGCCTATTTACTGCAACTCTCTCTTTACTGGCCTACCCAAGAAATCAGTAAGAAAATTACAACTTATTCAGAGCGCTGCTGCAAGGGTTTTAACTAATACTAAGAAAAGTGATCATATCACTCCACTACTTGCTTCCCTGCACTGGTTACCTGTGTCTTTTAGAATTGATTTTAAAGTCCTTTTACTTGTTTATAAAGCTTTAAATGACCTCGCTCCTTCATACATCAAAGATTACCTTTCGTCTTACACTCCTGCCAGAGCACTGTGGTCTTCAACTGCTTTTCTCTTAGATGTTCCACATGTTCTCCATAAGAACACTGGTGATGCCGCTTTTTGTTTCTATGCCCCCAAACTGTGGAACACCCTGCCACTGGACATTAGAACTGCAGCCTCAATTCCCATTTTTCAAAAGAAGTTGAAGACCTATCTTTTTAATCTTGCTTTTAAATTGGAGTAATTGGCTTTAGACTGTTTTTGTATTCTATACATTATATTTTATGGTTATATTTATATGTTTATTGTGGTTCTCTCACTGCTTTTGTTTTGTGTGTGTGTGTGTGTTTGTGTGTGTGTGTGCGTGTGTGCGTGTGTGTGCGTATTTATATGTGTGTATGTATATGTGTTATATGCAGATGTATTTTAAATTATCACTTTGATCTAATATCTAATGCTGTGTTAACCGGTGCTGTANTATATGCAGATGTATTTTAAATTATCACTTTGATCTAATATCTAATGCTGTGTTAACCGGTGCTGTATATGTTCTTATTATATACTTATGCACTCTTATCCTTTATTTTTATTACGCTTCTTCTGATTATTTGACTCTTCATGTCATGTAAAGCACTTTGAGCTGCATTTCTGTATAAAAGGTGCTATACAAATAAAGGTTATTATTATTATTATTATTGTTGTTGTTGTTGTTGTTGTTGTTGTTANGGTGCTATACAAATAAAGGTTATTATTATTATTATTATTGTTGTTGTTGTTGTTGTTGTTGTTGTTATTATCATTATTATGTGTGTTATATTTATTGGGCGCAAACATGCAAAATCACCAGTATGATTCTTTTAGGCTAAAAATGTGCAACAGGCTTACAGTCATGGGTTTCCAGATAAAGCAATAATACATTAAAATAAGCCGCAGCTCCAGGGCGACACTAATATTCTTACATGACTGTCTAACAACAAAGTCATAAAAACCCTTCTGCCTGTGTGAAAGGCTGTTAAAATTTTGTCCAGGAGCTGTTTCATTGATTTTTGCTGCATAACCAACAACAACCAGCAGCATTTCAGTCACTGGTGCTGAATGCCTGAAATACACTCAACCTTTACACTGTATAGCACTTGTGGGATATTATTGGGCTTCAACATAATGCACGGTTAGGAATTTGAATATATAAGATGGCATTAATATTCCTTCTACAAACAGACATGCCAGTTGCTGGTAAATAAAAAAAAAAATTTCTCCTTTGACTTTGCAGATCAATCACATAAATATCTACAGCGGCTCCCTCTCTGACTTGGTGCGCGTGATCTCCTTGCGTGTAATATTCATTACAGCGTCTCACGGTCATGCTAATCGCGCTGATAAGGTGCCAACATGAGTCACACCCACTTTCATCTTAACTGCCACACAGGCACATAAATTAAAGGGAGTCCATGAAACAATTCCAGGGAGCGAATAAAATGTCTGAAAGGGCTGCAGGTTAAGCTGTTCATTGCTCCGCGATGAACAGTGTAACATTAAATCTATAGAGGGTTGATCGATACCAACGGCTCAGTGATTACTTCACTTGCTGCTGGGATTACTGGCTTTCAAAAAAGTAATTTAGTTTGGAAGAAAACTCCACACTGGCTGGACTTGCATCCCTTCATCCATCCTCAAGCTGACCTCGTCTCCCTCTCTATACGTCTTCCAAGCAGCACCATCCCATTTCATTTTTTTTCCCTTCCATGCTAAAGTTTCTTAGGCAGTTTTTCTTGTCCGCATAGAGAGCTCGGGCTGAATCAGGAGCTGTCGATGTGCGTTCATATAAAGCCCTTTGAGACATTATATGTGATTGGGCTATTTAGATAAACGTAACGTGATTTTATTATGTTTGATTGAATGGATCCCAGGAAGAATAGTTGCTGCTGAGACATCAACTAAGAGGGATCCAATGAAATAAACAATACGCAATAAACTTTACACCAACAGTTATCCAGTAAGAAAATGAATTATTCATTCGTTCGTTCAACGTTTCAGCTGCAAAGAATAAAATCTTTGCTCTCATTCCATTGAAACTGCTAAAAAAAAAAAAAGTTTGTGGTGCACAGGTGGTGCAGAGGCAAAAATTGCTGTATACCACTTGACCTGGGTTCAACTCCTGGTAGCAGTACCTCCTCTTTGTTTTTTGTTTGTGCAGTCTTTATGAATTCGTGATGTTCCTTGCTGTTGTTCCTTCTTGCAGCAAAACCGATCGTTATCATCAACCAATCCAAGGAAATATGAGGAAAAATATCACACAGTTACTTTATAGCTAGATAAGCTATATTATAAGTGGAAAGTAAAACTGCTTCAGTTGGACTTCAATGTCGTATTTGTGCCAGTAACATTAAAGTATAATTTAAGATGTGTGTGGAGGAGACTTTTTCAGGAGAAATAAGTGTTGTTAAAATTCTTACTTTGCTTTGCTGATAAAGGTCGTGCAGCACTAAATGTCCCTTTGACATTTTCGGAGTTGTTTTTGGCTCCGACTGAAAATGCCACAGTAGGTTCTGGGCTTTGAAACATCACAATGATAAAGTACCTGCTCTGACGTGAATATCACTCTAGCCTGGATGTGTTTGATGCCCTAAGACACTTTTGTCATCATACCCATCTTAGCAGCAGATACGGGCCTGTGCTTTGGGCTGACGCTGTACGACGTGCAAGTCCCTCCAATGAAAACCCACCACTCTCTAAAACGGGGTTTCTCAAAGTCTGGAAAATGTACTGCACTGCAAATTAGTCCAGACCGCATCATGTGTTACACACACACTACAGGCCAGAAGTTTGAGGCCACCCCCAGATGTTTAATAAAATCATTAATACACTGTTTGTTTTACAATTTATTGCACAGGAAATGACAAAAATACATGAAATAAATGTAACTAATTAGTTTTCAAGAAGAATTTGTCAACAAGAGCACATTATGTACCCACTATGGCTTAAAGTACCATACCAGCCATTTGGCATGTTTGAGCTAATATATTCAATTTTCATACACATAAGGTTACTGACAATCATCTTCCAAAGCATACTACTGTAAAGGTGAATTAAAATGTTTTTCCAGCCTTCCAGACCTTCATTGGTTTTAGTTCATTCAAGTTCATTTGGGTTTCAGTTCAGTTCAAGGAATTTTGTTATTAGTTAGGATTAGATTGGAGTTAGGGGACCATACCACCCATTTTGTATGTTTGAGCCTATTTGAGCCATATTCAGTTTTCATACATGTAATGTTACTGACAATCATTTCCAAAGCATAGTACTGGAATGGTGAATTAAAAATGTTTTTCCTACCTTCCAGACCGTCATTGGTTTCAGTTCATTCTGGTACGCTGTTAAAATCAATTTGTTGATACTTAAAACGTTCTTGGGATAGGTAATCCATCATCACAAGCAACACAAGTATTCAGGTTTTTTTTTTTTTTTAAGTTTCTTAATTTTAGCATTTTAGCGCAATAAAAAGTGCAGAGTGACTGTATGTCTCAAAAGAAGACATACAAATATGTCTATGTATATCTCAAATATAGTCCCAAAAGAAGACCTGCGTTGATCAAAAAATTTAAACGTCCGTGACTTCATAAGGCTGCGTAACTATTAGCAGGAGAAACATTGATTTTTAAGATGGGTGTATCACTTGAATGTTTGAGTTAGAAAGATTAAGAGATTTTGTAAAATATCAGGAAAGCTGAAATACAGTTTATCCTTTGGGAAATGATTGTCAGTAACCTTATATGTATGAAAATTGAATCTATTAGGCTCAAACATGCAAAATGGATGGTATGGTCCTTTAAGAAATGATTTTTAATGAAGGCATGCCCAGTCTGTATTAGTGAGCTAGCAATCCAGTTCTGTTCCAACTCCCTTGCCCAAACTCCCTGCTTATGAGTTTTAACATTCCATTCAATAGCCTGCTGCCTGCCTTCTCCCATCATTTTGGGATTAACTTGGTACAGTCTGGTCATGCTAAATCTGGGGGTGGCCTCAAACTTCTGGNCATCATTTTGGGATTAACTTGGTACAGTCTGGTCATGCTAAATCTGGGGGTGGCCTCAAACTTCTGGCCTGTAGCGTATGTTTTATTTATTTATTTATAATGTAACCTTTATTTAACCAAGTAAGTCTCATTGAGGTAAAAATCTCTTTTTCAAGAGAGACCAGGCCAAGACGGCAGCACAAAAATAAGTCCCAACGACAAATGCAACACAGACAGACCATATACTTTGCAACAAACAGCATTCAAATCAAAGGCATTTCTCTAAGAAAGTGTGTATGTGTATATTTTCTTGTGTTTACTTTGCTGCTAGTGTGATTGAACATGCCCATGTGTTTACGCCCAAGTGTGCCTACAGAATGCAACACACATTGCAGGCAGCCAGATGACACGGTTGCTTTTAAATGCGTGGATGTGTCACCCAATTTTTGTGTGCACGTTCACTCTGGTCCAATCGCAAGAAGCAGATGTCGTTACTATGACTGTGATTTGTCACTGTCAGCCAGTACCCTGCGAATATCATCGCTAATTCCAGCTGCAACATGTTAGTGTTAGTCAAAGTTAGTGTTAGCAAAGGAACGAAAGATGACCAGGAGAATATAGAGAATATAATATGCATTTATTTTCCCAAAATCCAGCACCAAACTGATGCGCCTGATGTGCACCAACACAGCGACATCAGAAAGAGCGGTGATACAAACACCACAATGAGACGATGAACAGTCATTTTGAGCAGCGATATCCACAGAACACTGAGGTGAGGACAGCAAAACCTAGTTGAAATCTTCTTATGAAGCCACAAATGGTTTGGTTGCCAGATCTAAGCAAGAGAAAGCAGCTAAAGCCTCAGAGCATTCTGGTTTTCTGATGCAGATATTAAGGAAAGTCTGGATGAAGTACTTGAGGTTCAGTTATATGCTGAGTTGTTGAATGAGTGAAGATGAAGTTTTTCTTATGTTATGGACAGCTTAGTCACTTTTATTTATTTCAACATGTTGGTATTGTTCCAGACCTCTGGCCCTCTGTAAAATCCATATGTGGACCTTTAATAACAAAGCTTGAGAAAATGTTTGACACCAAACCAGTGCCTGAAAACTATACAGAGGTCATGGTCACAGCCCGTCAGCAAAATGTGTTTAAAAAATGCAGAGCTTCACAAAACCTCCAAGGATGAGTCCATTTATTAAGAGCATGGAAAGTAACGTTTGGCCTCTGGAGGATTTCGGAAAAAAACCCATACCTATTGATGTAAGTTTCTGCTTTTTTCTGAATAAAAATCAGAAACACAAGAAGCGCTGACTAACACTGAATCACATGGTGCCTGTCTTAGTTCTGAATAGATGAAGAAGATGCAGAGTTTAGTGAAGGGCATTCTGTTTGCTTGTGTTGCGTCCCTCGATGCTGTAAATGGCTACTAAAAGGGGAACGTTAGGCAGCTATATAATGCACAATGACAAGGTGATTAGAAGTGGCCTTGGGAAAACAAAATCCCTTTGTTACCCAGTGACAGAAATGTGTGTTTGGCAGCTGAACTGTTTTTCTCACTTTCTGTCTTGGCCGTGCATCAGTTTGCTGTTGTAGAAGCATTCATCATCACTGTGATCAGCAGTTTGAGGCAGACGTGTTACTGCTGTCGAAACGTTTCACTGTTTTTCCAGTGAGCCACACATTTCCATTAGTACCTGAAACACTTTTTGTTCTGTCATTTTCCCCTGTCCTTCTTNAGTGAGCCACACATTTCCATTAGTACCTGAAACACTTTTTGTTCTGTCATTTTCCCCTGTCCTTCTTTCCTTCTCTTTCTTAATCATTTGGATGAGAGAAAAGGCAGGGAATATGGACTGCTGTTCTCTGTGTGTGTGTGTAGGAAGAATGCTTGTGGCAGCACTGTGTCCTTGGATGAAAACAACAGAAACAAGCAGAAAGGGCTCAGAGTTCAGAAATGCAAGCCTTACAGTCTTTAAAGAATTGGTAATTGGTCAAATAAGAACATTTCTAAATTATTTTTTAGTATATCCCAAAAGAAACACCTTTTTAAAAATAAAGTCACCATGTGTGTGATCTTTACAGTGATTTGGAGCAACTCAGATTAACGGATGTTATGAATGACTTTCACTGACAAATAAGTAATAGAACTTAAAGGAGCATACAGGTGATTTTGCATGTTTGAGCCCAATTAATACAAAGTCACACACATGTTACTTTACTGCCAACCACTTTCCAAAACATGTTACTGGAGTGATAAATACTTGAGGAATTGTTTTTCCTAGCTTCCAAACTGCCATTGATTTCAGGTTATTCCAGTATGCTATTTTTTTTTTTTTCAATTTTATTTCGGTCTGTAACACACAAAAAACAAAATAAAAACAAATATGTGAATGCTCCCAACAAACACACTTCCAAAACACACAACCCCAAATAACAAACCAACAAATCAAAGCAAAAAACAAACAAACAAACAAACAAAAAAAGAAAACATCTTACCAACGACCAAAAAGGTGTGGCTGAAGCCAAAGCTTATTACACCTGCCCTTCTCACATTTCAACATTTACTAAACATCATAAATATTATTAGCATGAGCCTTATATAGCATTTATATATATGTATATATATGTCCATGTGTTTATGTATAAGTTCAACTTGTAGACACTTGAAATGTGCATCAACACAAACGTTGTCTGTACTTTTTGTCAAGGTTACTTAGCTGGCCTAACATGGAGATGCATGAAAGAAAATGTAAGTTCCCCGCCAGGGAATCTAGTCCCAGGAGAAGACTGCTTTTTAAAAACAAACACCCCTTCTATATTAGAACATATGTGTTAGCAGGTGAAACACTGTATTTTAACGTGTGTCATGTGAATATTTGATTTTGAAAGATTAGTGGCTTTGGCAAAATAACAAGAAAATTTAAATATGGTTTAATGATTTAGAAAATGTTTTTTAGTCATGTAACATGTATACAGATGGGCTGAAACATGCAAAATCAAACACGCAAAATCAATCACACACAATTAACCACACACAACCCCCTATGGTTCTTGATCAATCAATCGATCAGTAAATTGCCTTGCGGTTGGGTCAGAACTAGTAAGGATCAGATTCTAACACTAACCACTCTAATGTTCTCACCCTAACCCTAACCAGGGTCCAAAACTAATGCTCAGAACAAACTAGGCATGAAAACGCCGAAAGACTCAGACTGTTTTGCTCAAAAACGATAATTATGTTGTGCAATAACCAATGAAACATTCTAAAACTGACATTGTTGATGCAAAAGTAAATAAAAATATAATAATAACCCCTCAGAGCCACAAAACCTGTACTACCAAAGCTATAATTATTCTTTTTAAAGGCTATTATGCTACGAATCCATTCAAGTCGAATTTCACTTTCATTTCTGCTATTATGTCAAAAGAGCAGATAGAATTAAACACAGAAATGAGCTGTGTAATACATAATACCTTTGTTACTACAGCAATGAAAAATTCTATTAGGTATTCAGTGTTGGTGCTCTGCTCCACAATGACAGCAGAGGGTCGGGGCGCTGTACTGATATTAAATCATTTAGATAATGTATTGACCTGAGGGGAGCGCAGACACACATGACCTCAGCAGTACAGATAGCAGAAAGAGAGGATGTGACTGGACAGGCAGTACACACACACATGCACGCACGCGTGCACACACACATCCCTATGGAGAGAGGAGAGAGAGAGGGAAAGGAAGAGAGAGATTCATACTCATGTAATCAGACAGTTTCCTCACATATCTACAGGGATTCATTTATTATTCATTTCTGGCGCTGGGACACATTTACCGCTCGTCTCTGAGGGGACGGGGTCTCACATGGGACAGGTGGGTTTACTTAGGAACGTGACAGGCTGGGATATAGTTTTGAAAAGCAGTGAGGACAAACATTTTGTAGAAACTGCAGATCTGAGGTGTTTAAGCATGTCACATGATGAACACATTTACAAAATGGCCATGTAAGTACTTGTTTCTGATTGGCTGGCAGGTGTTCACAGTGTCTTTCACACCGCAGGAACTTTGGAACTTTTTCCAAAGCTAGTTTTACACCAAGGAACGGAGACCCATTTTGTTCCTTGAACTACAGCTGCTGAACCATCTCCCATTCCAGGATAGGTACATTCCGATGCTTCAGGAACTGCATGGTGAAGCTTGAATGACTGAAACTCATTGATGGAAGCTTCTCCCATCCCAAACAGGAAGACTTTTAGAAGCTCACGTTTAGCTTGTTTCTGTGCACAGTTACAGCTATTTGAACTATGGAAAACTACATGAAACTCTGGACTGAGGAGGAGATGCAAGTCCCTCTATCTATTTATATGGAAGAGGAGATCCAGAGAGATCTCCTCTTCCATAGAAACGTATTTCACTAACACTGCAAAACTACAAAACATCAATGATCCAAATAATTGAAGCAGCTACAATAGACGGAGAATTCGCTTGCTAAATTTTCCATAATCTTCATGGTACCTGATGACGGTGGGAATACCAGTACAGAACTCACTGAGGGGACAATGTAGTTCCCGCTCTGGATTGTTCTGGGCAAATCAATTCCAAATTTAGCTCCAAACTTTAGGTCGGAGAGCATCTCATTAAAGTTATATCTGTTACCAAACTGGGAGACCCTTGAGGGGCCACAAACAACAATTTCCCCAAAGAAGAATAAAACTCTGCACTGAAACTGACAAATTAAATCCATTTAGGCAACGGTTGTGTCCCAGTTCAGAGAAAATGTTTGCGTGCACAGGGAATTTGCTTTTTAACCCACTTACTTAAATACCCTGGATGATGACTGAGTCAGATCAACCTGGATAAGCTCCAATTAAGAGAAACCCCGTTAAGAAGCCTGGATTACTCCCATATTAAACTTATTACTATAGCATGGAAATAGCTCACCGCTTTCAGTTTTGGTTTTCACCATCTGCACAGACTCAGACTCACACAGTGTTACGAATTGCTTGGCAACAACACGATGCCCCCCGCACATCTCTCTGACTTAATTAAGACAAGTGTAGCTCCCTGAAGAAAGTGATGTAGAGTAGGTGTGTGTGCACAGAGATAGCAGTGTAAGCTCCATGATGCTGCAAATCATAACAAATGAGACAGGAGACATCCAAAAAAATATGTTCTCAGACATTATACCACAACCTCGCAGCAGTCTTGGAGGTCCTGGTGGTATATTTATGATACTGGTGCTGGCACCATCAGCACATTTTGGGAGCTGAGTGTTTCCAGCAGCTACAAACCTGGTGGTCCTGACATCCAGGATTCATTATGGTGAGAATTATAATTGCTTGTAACATCTGGATTTTTTTGTAAAAAGCATCAGGAAGAGATGCTGTGTACACTCCCATCCATTCAAACTTATTTAACATTGGTGGCTGGGAAATTTCAGTGAACTGCAACCTGAGAAAACACAAGCAAATGGAAAACTAGATTCACTGAGTTGAAAATTCAGTGCTGGTGTCAATATTGAAAAGACCAATAGAAATGGAAAAAAGCAGCAAATACCAAAAACTATCGTAAATACGAAAAACATCAGCAAATCCATAAAACAATCAAACACAAAAACTTAAGCACAGGCAGAGACACTACAATATGTACAATATGCACACGCCATACCAAAAATGGCTACACAAATGACTGAAAAGAACTATAATCGATAACTCTATAAAAGGAAGTTATATTGTAAGAGAAAATAAGATATTAATGCTTTAACTCTGTATACCCTGACAGAGTTGTTTAACATTTAATCATAGCTTATATTGTAGGAAATAACTGCATTTAAGATCGTCGACTCTAACAAGCCTCATTAGCTGCAGACAACAGGTCATGAAAGAACTGTCTATTCCGTTCTCATGCAGATAATGAGACAAAGAACAAAAATTTACTCTTCAGATACTGTCTTGGGAACGTAACACATGAATGTGAAGGAAATTCAGTTGATAGAACAAAGGGTACCTGTTTCGTGTCAAGGGTCAGTGTGGATGATGATGTGTATGGTTATAATGATATCTTAGAACTAAGGAATGTCATAACATCAATCCAATGATTCCGTGCCACGACTTGCAAAGTTAAAAAATGACTCATGACTTGCATGTGATAGTATAAGAACTTACTGTAATCTCTTGTTGTGTGTGTGCCATCACTCGAGCTCTTATTAAAAGCTTTAAAGTGTGATAATATCCGCTAAGTGTCGTGCGTCTAAGTGGTGTTGATAAAATAGCTGCCACCACATCATGAAAAGCTAAATCTGTTAGAATTTACTGTTTACTGGTGAAGCTGCAATGCAGATTGAGCTCTCCCTGCCACTGTTTAGGTTTCCCGGCCAGTGGCAGAAATCTCTTATCCACGGAGACTCAGCCGCAGGTTATGAAATGTTTGTGTAAACCAGTTTAACTGGAATGTGGCTAGCAGCTAGACTTATCTGCATGCGAACATACTTTAGCTGCTGGTGTCCATGTATGGAACAGACTAGTGCAGGGAGAGAGATCCAGACCTGGATTTTGCCCAAAGCAGGAGCGGCTGATGCTCAAGGTAATGGAAATGGAAAATGGAAGAAGAACTGAGTCCACGGAGAAGCATTTCTTAACAAATAACTAGAAATAAGCTATTTACCTACAGAAAATAATTGCCAAGGCTACTGGAAACTCCACTGCAAAAAAAAAAAGCTTGAGCATAATGAGGCTTTTTAGTCAATAGTATCATTTGCTTTTGCCATTGTGTTGGATTCCTTTACGCCTCTGCGGATTCCTTTGTGAGTGAACATTCATACAGAAAACCAATTTGGGTGTCAAAAGAATGATGCACTGACGCATAAATGATGACATCAGGCTGTGCTGTCATAAATCTAAAAGAAAATCAGACAGGAAGTGCAAACCATCTAAATGTCACAAGGCCAACCACAGTATTTTATAAAGTGTGTATCTGAGTCCAAATACAATCAACTGCTCACCTGGCAAAACTAAAAACCTCAACAGGTGCTGATCCATACAGAAATATGAAAAGAAGAAAACTCCACATCTGTCGATGCTACAGCATATTCCACTCAGCCAGTTTTTCCCCTGCAACCAAATCATTTCACTTTGATAAGCTTAAAATTGAAGTCTGGTACAGGACTTTTGCTGTGGTGTCTTTTCTTGGCAGAAAAAAACAAATTTAAGATTTCACCTGATGCTTTCATAGTCTCATCTTCTGTTTTGGATTTAGTTATTTACATGTCTTGCATTTCTCACACATACAGTGGGGTCCAAAAGTCTGAGACCACTGTGAAAATGCTTCTATTTTGCATTCAGATTTCCACATTTACATGGAAAACATCACAGATTTTCAATGTGGTCTCAGATTTTTGGACCCCACTGNTTCCACATTTACATGGAAAACATCACAGATTTTCAATGTGGTCTCAGATTTTTGGACCCCACTGTAACATGTACTGTATGCATGTGTGTATGCTCAATCTAGAATTGCGCATGAGTGAAATATTTATTGAGTGTACAGAGTAAACAGTGCATACTGCATACATGTGATTGTTTACTGTGATGAAGGCTACGTGACTGAAAGCCTGGCTTTAATAAAATGAGTCAGAGTGAGTGATACAGCCTTAAAATAATATAATTTCTGAAGGCGTTTTTTCAATATTGATATTCAAAACTCTATGAACACTAACACTGTACAATGTTGTGTTGGTGATTGCAAACAATACTGCAAAACACAATATGAATTAAAAAAAAAAAAAAAAAANAAAAAAAAAAAAAAAAAGCCTGCTTAAAAGCCTCTATGACAGCGCTCTTAAATTCGGCTCAGATATCTGACTCCACCACAAGCCAGTGGTTGAGTCAAATAACTCACCTGAAGTGAGCGTAGCAGCTAGGCTAACACTGTCATACATTGCAACAAGTCACCACTGCCAAAAAACACGTCACCACTTTGCTAATTTCACTCCACCGTTTGCTCTTCCGTCACAGGAAGTACAGCTAGTTAACACTCTAGCTCTGCTTGACTGAGTCGTCACTTTCTCTGCTTGTTTTGTGTTGCAAATCAGCTGTTTGTCTCTCCTGCTCATGTCCTTTTTGAATTTCCCGGTGTTTCTGCTGCAGGTGGTGAAACTAATTTGTTGTCCTCCCAATTTTGGCTGTTAGCCAGTTAGCCTTGTGGCCAAACCATTTCCAGACAGCAGAGGTAGTTCCCTTAATAGGAACTAATTCCTAACTCTGTAACTTTAGGGTGCACTTGTTTTGTTTCTTCTTGTTGCACATTATGTAAAAATATATCCACGTCACATCATCACACTACAACATCGCCAGTATTGTGACTAATTTTTTATCTTACAAAAAATTATACCAGTATTATCATGAACAATATGGCACAGCTTTAGCCACAGTAATGATAAAATAGAAGCAAAACTCATCAAAAATCCTCTGAAACTCCTTTTCTTTGTTAAATTCTTACTCCTGTCTTGGCTATTTGTTGAGTCAGACTTGTGATAATGACTGTGGTAGTTACAGAAAACCAAATCAAAGTAACTAGCTTGTTTCTATAGACATGGCAAAATTTTGATTTAGGGTCTGTTATTTTTCCTCACTAGCTACATGTCAGATGGTTGCTCTGATGGTACTTCACCTTCCCAAACTGTGACAAGGTCCCCAGTGAAAAGAAAGAGCATGCAGACATTTAAAATGTCACGAGACACATGGCCCGCTGCTCACACACACAGCCGGTGTTCTCCGTCAGCCAGGTCTGGGAAAATAAAGGTTAAAAAACCAGATGCAGCCTTGAGTCTGAGTAATATATGTGGCATGTCCTGGTTCATTCTGGCTCGAGTCTTACAGCCGTGGCCCTCAGCAGCCAGCCATCTGTCACCCACAGCCTACCGGTGGCATGAACATGGCAGCCTGCCAGAGGGAGGAGGAGAGAGGAGACACGAGGCAGGAGATGCTCAGGAGGGTTAGGATGTGAGGAGAGGAGAGGAGAGGAGAGGAGTTAGTCAGGAGGAAAGATATAAGAGAGTAAAGGAAACAAGAGTGAATACAAGGAAAGGAAAGGAAAGGAAAGGAAAGGAAAGGAGACTGGAAATGAGAAAAAAGGAGAGAAAGATGAGACTGAGAGAGTGGAGAACAGAAGCAAAATAAAGGAATGATCCACCAGAGAGAAAGCGAGGAGGAGGATGAAGATAAGAGGAGTGCAGATGTAATCCTCTTTTACCCGTAAAGCTTCAGGCTCTGTGAACCTCTTCCATATTTCCATGAGTAGAACCTGACAGAAGTAAAAACTGAAGATGGTGAAATAACCAATTGTATCAACTTACGTGTTCAAGCAGCGAGAAGTACTATTTATTATATAGAACTTATTATATTATTTTATTAAAATGATAATAAATAATTCAATATTGGTAACAATAAATAACCACTGTCCACCAATTTGATTAGTCAATTATTTTGATCAGTGGATTGACAGAAAAATAACCAGTCAATTAATAATTGTAAGTCATTAATCAAAATAACACACAAAATATTTGAAGGTAGAAATTCTCAAATACAAAGATGTACAGATTTTTTTTCTTCTATTTCATATGTTTGTATTATGTATATTTATTTTTTGACTCTTAACTTAAGCAAAACTTAAAGTAAACAGTTTTAGTTCTGAAACTTTTCTGATATGGAACAAAAAAAGCGAAAAGCCTCAAATCAGAGCCAAATCGCTTTGTGTCAAATCAGCTCAGAGACACGTCCTCACCCAGTCTGGGAGTGTCTCAGACATCCACCATCTTCCAGCAGGTTCGAAATTATCAATACAAAATCTGAGATTCTTGCTCTTCTATAGCAAGTCCCTAGAGGCATGAAAAAATAAATAAAATTGTGTGTGTGTGTGTGTGTGTGTGTGTGTGTGTGTGTGTATGTGTATATATATAAAACTTTTGATAAGTAATGACAATTTACACAATAATCTATATGTTTTCTTTCTTAATGCTTGTCTGTATTAATGTATAATTACACTACAGGCCAGAAGTTTGGGGCCACCCCCAGATTAAAAAATAAATAAAATAAAAAAATCATCAATATGTTGTTTGTTTTACAGTTTATTGCATAGGAAATGACAAAAATGCATACAATAAATGTAACTAATTAGTTCTGGAGAAGAATTTGTCAACAACAGCATGTTATGTAGACACTATGGCTTAAGAAATTATTTTTAATGAAGGCATCAGTCTGTATTAGTGTAGCACTCCAGTTGTGCTTGCTTATGTGTTTTAACATTCTATTCAACAGCCTTCTGTCTGCCTTCTCCCACATCATTTTGGGATTAACTTGCTACACAGTCTGGTCATGCTCTTGCTCTGCATCGTCTCTTCATATTGAGGACTGCAAATTGATCCTTTGTGATAAGTTTAAGGATCTAAATGGCTGAAAAGACACAGCTAGCCACTGAACAAAGAGCTCAAATAGATGCAGAGCAACAGCATGAGCAGACGCTTCAAACTTCTGGCTGTAGTGAGTATTTTCTTGAATAATAAATTCAGGTGCGCATGTACAGTACTTGTGTATGCATGTGCACACGTATGAGTACACAAACCTGCAGACAGAGACAGAGATGAGCTGACAACTTACACAACTACAGGCTCATGGGCAAAGAAAAGAAACACACACACACACACACACACACACACACACCACAGTGCATGCATATGAATGCCCAGCTCCTGTGCTTGAGAGGCTCTATCGTATCTTATTCCCTGCCGGTGACCTGACACTGAGCTTTGGATTGCCAGACTAGCTCTCATTCTATCAATCAGCTCTGATGCCTTCCAGACAAACAGTCTCACTGACTTCCTCTTCCTCTCGCTTGTCCTTTCTCCTCATGCTGCCAACGTAAAGGTTCACCTCCTCACTTCTCTTTCCTGCCTCTTTTTTTTTTTTTTTTNTTTTTTTTTTTTTTTGTACTTTGTTTGCCTCCTGTCTCTTCTTTCCTCAATAAATCAGCAAAGCATATGCCCGTATCAGTGCTTTACTGCCATTAATGCTGTAAATTCTTGTAAATTCCCAAATAAAAGCTGGTAGTCAAATAATAGTGTGATGGCAACGGACAAATAAAGGTCAGCCACAAATCAGTTACATGACCTGCATTGTAATTGCTTGTGTGCACAGCAATGATTCAATAAATTGTGAATTGAAGCATTAATAGCAATGAATAACGGTGATAATGAGAAAGATTAGAAATAAAACTACATATTAAGAATTACACATGCACACTTGTAAGGGATTTTTCTAGGTTATTTGTAATATTTTTCTAACTGGAATTGATTGAACGCACTTGAAAAAATGATCCCGATTAGTAGAAGGGGAAGGAATTCAGAATTTGTCCTTTAAGTTATTTAACAAAGTAATTATTTTACATAATTAACAAACTAAATCCTGCACTCTCTCACTCCTGCAACAAAAAAACTTTACACATTTTGCAATAAGCCATAACAAGTTATACTAATTTGCTAAATTAGAGAGACAAATGAAACTCCATGTACGAATCCTGAATCTCTCCACAGCATCAGCCAGCAGCAGGCGTGCCTGCACAGCATAACTTTATCTCATTTGTGCTGGAGGAAGCTATTATAGCTAATTAACCTCTTCTGCCCCTTCCCCAGAGAGGGGGCCCTGCAGGAAGAGGAGCAAGCCAGGCAGAGAACAACCTGGCCTGGGCAGATGGCAGTCCACGACCCCCTGAGGTGGGATGGAGGGGAGAGAGTGATAGAGGTATGGGGATTACAGCAGAGAGAGAGGTGGAAATACTGCCAGCAAGATGGAAGTTTTAAAAGTGTGTTTCACGCTAATTTTGAGATATTTCACTTTCATGAGAAGATGAGCTCTACTTACCAGCAAATGTGTTTATTTACTGGAAAATCACATTAATAAAAGCCTCTTTTCTGAGTGGGAAAGCTTTCCTGTAAATCTCGAGTAATTCTCTTCTTGCAATACTCTGGTCTACTCTACTCGTGTGTGTGTGTGTGTGTGTGTGTGTGTGTGTGTGTGTGTGTGTGTGTGTGTGGCATGTATAGCAGCAGTCCTACAGCATGTTAGGGTCTGACTAATCAAGAATGATGTGGTAACCATAGCAATATCTACTGTAGATAAAACTAAGAAATGTATATGTTTTATTTCTGTGATAGTTTTGTCTTCACACGTGCACTTACACACACATTCAGACACACACACACTGAATGTAAAATGTGATATATTGTGGTCAGACTGCTGAAGGCAGATGGTATATGAACAATGCTTACATATGCAGACTACATAGGTTGTGTGACCCATCATCCAGCAAGTAATAGTATTTTTGTGTGTGTGTACGTGCACACACACACACACACACAGACACAGTCATCCAGTCTTGGTTAGGTTTGGCTCTAAATGTCCCCGTCAGGAGCGCTACAATAAATCATCATAAGAGGGGATAGAGTGAAGAAAGGATGGCTCGAGCACATCATTTATATTTTCTGTAAATAAAAATTGACATTTCATCCCTTTGACATAACCTTGGGGTTCGCCTCAGTTGCTGAGTGGTTTCAAAGTGTTTGCTGCACTCTGCTTGACTCGGCTTTCTCCCAAATTTGTCTCTCAGCTCCTCTAAAAGCCTGGATAAAAACTAAAAACTTTACCTAAAAAGAAATGTTATTGCTGCTGAGGCAGAAACAGCCTTGGGAGCTGAGCAGGTATGTAGATGTGTTGCCTGCAGCAAAGAAACACACCAGAAAAAAGTGTCAAGGATATAAAATACTTATAAAGAAAAACCACCTGGTCAAAGCTGTGCACCATTTGCACTATGGCACTATAATTCATTATTAGCTTTTAAAGTTTGTGATTCAAACTTCATTGTAGCAGAGACACTATTTTCTTATCTGACTTCTTAGAAAATGCTTTTCTCATACTGTGTTTGGTGCATGAGCCAACAAATTCTTACTGGAGAGAAAAGAGAAGAAAAGAGGAAAAAACTGCTGCTGTGAAGGTAAATAAATAACTTTACCTTCATTAGAGCTTTTTCTGCCAATCAGCAGTGTTAATCTAGCTGCACAGCTTGTTGCTAATTAGTGTTAATTCTCTTAATTGTATCAACATCTTGGAGCAGTGAGCAGCAGCAATCTGTCCTTCAACTGCTCCGAAAACCTCAAGCTCATTATTTTCACATAAAAAGTCAATATTCAGGATGTTACTAGTATTTATTCACTGTATCTGCAGCTCTTTTATATTTTTCAGTAAAAATGTGGCAAGAAAAAAAGAAAATAATTAGCCTCAGATAAATTATAAACTTCTACACAGTTTGACACTTTGTAGTATTTTTTTACATTTAGAAACTTAATTTAATTTTATTTTAAAAAGATTTTTAATTTTAAATGGCCTTTTTTTAAATGGTTATGTCAGAACTTTAACAATGTGCTGCCCACTGTATATATGCATTGTTGAAAGTGTATTTCTAGGTTAGTTTCAGTTTGAGCTTTGACAGTTTGTACTAGCTGTAGTTTGCTAGTGCGAGTGTAACCAGGTCATTTATACTTGCCATGGTTGCCTTATGGGAGAGGTGGGTGCAAAAACTGTCTATCCCCAAACATTTATCCACAATAATCACTGTTTACATAACCATCAAAGTGTGTAATTTTATCCAATTCGGCATAATATTATATTTAGAAACCTATTAATGTAAAAAAATTATAGGGATTGGCCCTTAAATTTTGTTAAATTTGGATGAATTGAATTAATGGCCTGATATTGTGGTAGGCCGCACTAATGCTTCCGGTTTCTTTTATTTCTTTTCTGCAGGAGCTAGCAATTAATGTGGAGCCTTTTTGTTTTGCTTAATTTTACTTCATGTCAGAAAATAAAAAGAGATCAGTTGAGAAGAAGAAGCCCTGCTAGTCCCTTCCTTACACCCCATCAAAAAACACAACGCAGAGGGGACTCACCAGTTACATGAGTACAAAGTAGATGAGCAAGGTTCCACAAAGCTTTGAGTAAAATCATGTAATAATATAATAATATATAATATAATAACATAACATGTAACAACTCGTAAGTTTTTCATAGTAAACTACTGTCAAAATGCTTCAGCCATGCTAATTTCCATTGGCCCAGCTATGGAGAAATGCAGCATGTGTTAGCATCAAGCTAACAAGGTACACAAAGTTGCAATCGGCTTGCTAAATGTGTCAGGCCTAACAAATCAATTCCAGATATAGTGAGATCTTTCCTCACATTCATATTACTCAGTGTTGCCAACAGTTTTCTTTGGAAATTCGCCAAGGTCTGCTCCAAAAGTTGCCAGAACTCACTAGATGGCATAATTAGCTAATTTTCATTTGTGATGTCACCACGCAGTGACTTGCATATCAATTTTTTTTTTTTTTTTTTTGNTTTTTTTTTTTTTTTTTTATGCCTTGCCAAGTTGCCTCAAAATGTTTGTATTTCAGATTAAACTATTCCCGATCTTGAGCATACATGTGTGTTTCTGGGGGAGTTTCTGAAATGACGTCTATGGAAGAAATTACATGTTTACCGTAATGAAAGGATTATTAGAAGTGTAACGATATTGAAATAGTTTTGATATAATAAAAAATTAATGTTTGATATATGTCAAAATTAGAAACTGCTTAGATGATTCTCCGTCTCTCCTCTCTTTTAGCTCTCATTTTACCTCTGCTGTGAACTGATTTGCCTGCATCATGTTGAGAGAGAGACAGAGAGAGAAAGAGAGAGAGAGAGAGAGAGAGAGAGAGAGAGACTAGGTCACCTTTTTGCCTCTGCAGAGGGATTAAGATTATAGTCAATAATCTGTACTGCACAGATGGGTCAATGGACACACACACACACACACACACACACACACACAAATAAATATACTGTCTTTTTAGATCATAAGGACTTCAAAGCTAAGGTTAGAGAGACAAAACAGCATTCTGTATTATTTCATTTCAATCAAAAATATTAATCATAACACTTCTATTCTTCTAAAATATTTGAAATATTTCAGAAACTGACCGAGGTTGAAATATTTGTCCTTTTCCTCAAGCCCAATAAATAATAAAAAATAAGAAAATATAAAATCCTATAAGATTTCTAAATCAAAGGTTCAGGTGATAACCCACCTTAAAATTCAAGCTTTTGTCTGTTAACGTGCATATCTAGAAGGCATGGTTATTTTCTCTGGTAAAAGCTGTCTTTTTTCTTGGGATTCTATTCCCTGGCAGAGGCATAAATTTCCTTCATTGTATCTCCATGTTGAACCAGTAAAATTAAGTACTGTATATACTCGCGTATAAGCCGATCTCGAATATAAGCTGACCCCCCTAAGTTGACCTGCAAATTTAGTCTTTTTTAAAAACCCGAATATAAGCGACCCCCCAAAGTTGCTCCATCAATTTATTTATTTATTTAGCAAATCGCGATCATTCCTTATTAACTGACAGACAAGACAGCACACACGTCTTCCAGCAAGACTCCCACACCTTTATTGATTACCGGTAAATCCCCCTGCAACACATCACATCACAAGGTACCACTGAATATTACCAGATACTTCACAAATTATTGTTTTTCTCTGGGTATTATCATGGCATTCTTCTGATTTTCTGAAAATAATAGCGATAAACATGACAGCAGCTGACTGTAATTAACTACTGTTATTAACATTAACATTAGCATAACTGATAACGGTAATCGACAGCTGCTTATCATAACTACAGCGACATTAGCTGACATTTCTGGACTCCTTTTCCCTGTCTGAATCGGCAAAGAGTTCATTCCAGTCCTGCTCTGTGTAATGTGTGCCCTCATCATTGATGAGAACGTCATCCCAGTAGACCAGTATGTTCGACTCCTCTTCCTGCTCTTCCTCTTCTTGATCCCCCTGTTCATTTTCTAGCCAAAGGGCGTCATCCTCTGATCCATCCAAAGCATTGCTGATGGATGGGCACTGGGACCCCGACTGGCACATCTTGATTTCTTCATAGCCTGTAGGGCACCCAGGCTTTCTCCACTCCCGTACTTGTTTCTCATTCACACCAAAGTGTGAAGCTGCTTTGCAGTTATTATGCTGTGTAGCATATTCAGCGACGTGAATCTTGAAACTAGCGTCATACGACGCTCTTTTCCTCTTCTGAGTCCATATAGTTTCCATTCTGTGTTGTATCTTATCTCACGCTTCTTGCTAAAAATGCACAAAACATGATGTTGAACGAGATTACCAGATAACATTAACTTATCGGAATATGAAACAGCATATTTATATGGTTGTCTCTGATTGGCCCGTTCCACTGTCTTTGACCAATCACAACAGCGCTTTCTGGCATATGGCATATGGCAGCTGCAAAATGTGCTGGATAAGCTATTTAGCCAGGAAATATCTGATTCTAGGGTGTGATTTTAATTATTTTTCAATGGTAGTGGCAATGTAGTGGTAATGGAAATTTTGTTCTGTGGGATGTGGATTTTGAATTACTCGAATATAAGCCGACCCCCCAAAATGCGTCAGAAAATTTGGTAAAAAAAAACTTGGCTTATATGTGAGTATATACGGTAACTTTGACAAAAAAAAAAAAAAAAAAAAATCGAACATTTGGTTCACTGTGATGGATTACTTATCTCAAACCCTTGTAATAGAAAACTGGAATGAACTGAAATAAATGGCTGGCTGCCTGGAAGGTAGGAAAAACAATTTGAAAATTTACTGCTCCAGTAGTATTTTTTTGGAAAATGGTATTGGCTCAAACATGCAAAACCACTGAGTTGTTAAATGGGTTCATCATCACTTCAGTACCACAGACAGCTGTTGTTAAGTAGCTTTTAATACAGTGCATGTCCACTTATGTTGCTTCAGGAAATGCATATAAAAATCAAAATGCACACGATGGCTCTTAAAGGATATTTAAGAGCCATTGTCATCAGGAAATGGGCCCTGGTCAATAGCTGGTGAGATTTTTGCTCAGAATCAAAAGGCTCTTTTCCACTGTCGAGCCGAACAGTTCTGAGCATGGAGAGGAATGATTCCAATGGTGTTTCCACCTGGAAACGGTTTGGCGCTTACAAACCGTGCCCAGCATGATTTTCTCAGCACAGACAGACAACCATGCTCAGTGCAGCAGAACCATTTCGGTAGGCGGGCGTAATGACATAGGAGTTCACTGATTGATTTATGTCAGTTTTGTGACTCTGCATCCGATAGCTGAGTCACTGACAGCACAGGGGATTCATCAGTCCTCCAAACAATGCAGAGAAAAAGTAAAAAAGCTCAAACACGCGTACAGGATCCAGAAGGCCAATAACAGCAAAAGTGGAGCCGCCAGGAAAACAGATCGATCTACAAACTTTTGGACAGCATTTTAGGATCCCATCCTTCCATGTGGAACGACGGTCTACTAGATTCGTTCTCCACACCCTTCATGGCTACACAGCTCTTGGAAACGATGGTGACTGATTATGATAAGTTGTGGCAACTAATTCCATACATACTTTCATAAGATAAGATAAGATAAGATAAGATAAACTTTATTAATCCCACACTGGGGAAATTCCCTTGTTACAGCAGCTTTGGATTCAGAGTGCAAGGAAACAAGTGAAAAAATATAAAAAGGACACTCAGAAAATATAAATACACTGTGCATCAGTTAAATACAAGAAACTATAAAACAATATATACATTAATGAAACAACTTAAACATGTTATATACATAAGTGAAATTGAAGTGAAATTGAAACACTATATACAATATGGATTGCACAGCAGGAGAAATTGCACCTGGTTATAAATAATTGCACCTAATATAAATGGGTGTTTGCACAGTTCCCAATAAATATAAATGCAACTTATTGTACATGACTTATGGTATTCAACAACACCAGACAACAGGGTTACATCATGCTGTATCATTGAAGAGTCTGACTGCTGCTGGGATGAAGGACCTGCGGTAGCGCTCCTTCTTACAGCGGGGGGTGTATCAGTCTGCTACTGAAGGAGCTGCTCAGGTCCCTCACCGTCTCATACAGAGGGTGAGAGGTATTGTCCATGATGGATGTCAGCTTGGCTAACATCCTCCTCTCACTCACCTCCTCTACAGAGTCCAGACAGCATCCCAGCACAGAGCTAGCTCTCCTCACCAGTTTGTTAACTCTGGTCCTGTCCCTGTCAGTGCATCCACCTCCCCAGCAGACCACTGCATAGAAAATGGCAGATGCCACCACTGTATCATATAAAGTCTTTAACAGTGTCCTGCACACCCAAACAACCTCAGTCTCCTCAGCAGATGGAGTCGACTCTGGCCCTTCTTGTACAGGACATCTGTGTTGACGGACCAGTCCAGTTTATTGTTAAAGTGAACACCCAGGTATTTGTAAGAAAGTACAGATGTGATCAAAATGGCGGCGCACTCGGTTGCAGCAGCTCCTCCGGATCATGGTGTATTGTCTGTATCTACGTCTATGTCCATGCCCGTGAACTGTTCCTTCAAAGACAGCACGGGTAAATATGTCTACAGTCGCCAGCTCCTATTAGACATGAGAAAATTGTCTGGATGTGCGGACACGAGAGTTCCAACGGGGACCCTGCGTGAACTCGGACTCCTGCATCAAGCAGCTCCGGAGACCACGGCATTGCTCACGCTTACAGGCCGCGTGAGGAGACGCCGCAGGCGGTGTGAAAGGACCCAGAAGCGCGGTAAGCGTGGGGGTATCCATGCTAGGCTAAAAGCTAGCCCGCACCGACCGGCCCTACCGACCATCTTGTTGGCTAATGTTCGCTCCCTGGACAGCAAACTGGATCACCTGAGGCTACGGAGGACCATCCGGCGTGAGATTAGAGACTGTTGTGCGTATGTTTTTACGGAGACATGGCTGAATGAGAACATCCCGAACAACGCTGTTCAACTAGACGGACTGTGTTTACACCGAGCCGACAGAATAACAGCACTCTCCGGTAAGACCCGTGGAGGTGGTCTCTGTGTCTACATAAACAATGCATGGTGTCAGGACTCTGTTGTTGTCTCCAAGCATTGTTCAGCAGCTGTGGAGTTTCTACTCGTAAAATGCCGGCCATATTATCTACCGAAGGAATACACCAGCGTCTTCATTGTGGCTGTCTACA
>VXCM01004177.1:0-26683 GCA_014773175.1 Lucifuga dentata
GGTAGTGGCCCTTGGCTTGGCATGCTTGAGATAATTTGGCCCTTAGAGAAAACTTGTTGGGGAACCCTGTTGTAGAATATGATGGAGGAATTAAGGTATTCATATTAGCATTTTAAGAAAGTTATTTAGCTGTATCAACATTTAAGAGAGCAGAACATAAAAAAAAGCTCACATGTGGAAACAAACATGCAAGACGAGCCATGAAAGGTGGAGCTGAATGAACAAATAGACAAATAACAGAACTGTAAAAAATCTGCAGCAGAGACGAGAGAAATGCAGACATGTTAGTTTATTTAGGAATAAATCTCAAACATGTGGAATACTATGACTGAGTAACAGATGTACTACAGTACTTATATCCTTAGTCAGTAGTGGAGGAAGTACTTCAATTCTTAAAGGAGCATACTGGTGATTTTGAATTTTTGAACCCATTAAATATACGCATATACATTACACTAATGACAGCCATTTTCCAGAACATGCAGAAAATATTAGAGTTGTTTTTCCTACCTTTCACAGTACTATTGGTTTCAGTTCATTCCAGTACATTTTTAAAATCAACTTGTAGAGACTTGAAACATGCTTGAGATACGTAATCCATCTCAGCGAACACGTCTGTTAAGTTTTTGTCAAAGTTACTTAATTTAAGCAAATCAACACGGAGCTGAAGAGAATGTATCCCTCCGCCTGGAAATATAGTCCCAGGAGAAGACGGCTTTTACCAAAAAATTAAAAACGACCGTGTCTTCTACATTTGGATGTCTGGGTTAGCAGGTGAAATATTGCTCTCTGTAAATATCCTCATCATGTCAAAGCAGCCTAACTCTGTCGTCTTGACTAAAAGTTTGTTTTTGTAGAATTCTGCTCTTCTACAAAGTCCTAATACTCAGATTTGGGTTTTGACATGAAGAACTTAAAGAAGCGAGCAGCCACGATGAGGAACACATGCTAAGTGCTTTCCAGATGAATCTCTGAAGGTGGACGGTGTGTTTTTTTGAAAGAATATAACGAGTCAGAAGTGAACTTTCTCATGATTGACTCACCTGTTCCTGGTTCACACTCTTCCAGGTCTTCATCATCGCTGGGACACTCAGCAGATGCTACCAAAATATCATCAGAGTTCTGGGGCTGAGGAGGAAAATGGAGACAAAAAGCTGCAGTATCCACAATTGTTCCACTTCAGTGTTTTAGAGAAGCGACATTAGTGGGATTACAAATGTGAAATTTGCCCCCATGCATTTGCTTTTAATCCTTTACCCCTGAGGCTGAGCCTGTGTGTGTGTGTGTGTGTGTGTGTNCATTTGCTTTTAATCCTTTACCCCTGAGGCTGAGCCTGTGTGTGTGTGTGTGTGTGTGTGTACTCAGCACCACCGATGCTGAGCTAAATCGAGTTAATGTTTTCATTTTATTTCACATTATTCAGTATAAAGCTATTTTTTTTAACAATTCAGTTATTTCATTGCTGAGAAAACAAACTCCCATGCTAACGCAGAGCTCCCACAACATGCTAAATTGGATTTTCAGGTGCACAGAGGACTCAGAATACCTGAGCAGAGACGGGAATAGGTAGCTCACTAATGGATTACTTGCACGAGTTGAAAATACAGAGGAGGCAATTTTAGGCAACCTGGATAAAATGAACTTAATGAAAAATGTGCTTTGTTTCTTCTTATAAAGAGCAGCAGGAGGTGTTTGATTATCACCCCGCACATCTGCTGAAATCTGCTGGCAGGTTTGCAGCATTTGGATGAAATTACCTCGTATGAAATGATGGTTGGTTATGTCTGCTCGTCAGGATGCAGCGCTGCGATCCTCAGTGTGCGAAAAGATATGCCTCAAATTTATTTGAGATATATCGTTTTAGCATCTGAAGCCTGGAGTGTAGATTTTATTAATCTCACATCCGTTAAAAAAAAAAAAAAAAAAAAAAAGCCCCTTTCAGGCATGCACCCCATTCTATTCATTTGCTGACAATTCAACACTTCAGCCTCACATCTGAAAAGAACGCCAAGTTCCTTTTCCATAGAAGCAGCATCGACACATTTATGAGGTAGAACCGAGTAACATTTCTGTAACGCTTCCTTCATGGAATAAGTGTGAATAAATGCAGAGCGAAGACACGTATAAGACTGTGGCACTTTGACATTGATGCTTTTGTGTGTAACATGCAGACCAATCACGCGAGATCAGGAAGTGAAGCTTTAAATTCAGCTCCTAGATCACCAAGCTCATCATCAACACACCTTTTAGGAACTATAAAAGAGAGTTTGGACTATAGGTGGCGCTCCAGCAACATAATGAATTTTACGTGCTATAACTCAGTGTTCATGAGATGATTCACAGCAGGGTCGGATTGGCCATCGGGAGAGGCGGGACTTTTCCCGGTAGGCTGCAGCCATTGGTGGGCCGGCCGGTGGCCTTTGCACTGCATAATATAATATTAATTAAAATTAACTTAAGCTAAGCAAACAGAATTTAAAAAAAAAAAATGTTGTACAAAAATATTCTCTGCTGCACACACGTATGTATTACATCACGTACTATATTAACTTGACTTGTTGGCGCTTAGACAAAAAAATTGATTCTAAATTACGGAGAAACAGCGGGATAACTTATTAACGAACTTATTCGTCCTACCACCGGCATCATTGGCATTTTTGAATAGGCCTTCATGTAGCTGTCCTAGAAACCTGAAATTCCCGGGAAAATTAGAATCCCAAGCCGATCCCCTGATTCACAGTAATTATTCATTCTTATATAAAGGCCAAATTTACCCAGTCAGATGTTAGAGCCATGAGTCCATCAGCCAATCAGCACGATTATCTTTGATTATCTATCATCTAGATCTGATTTCTAATTCTTCATTTAATGTTTATTTTCTTGCCCTGTTAAAACTTTTCACACACTTTCAAGTAAACTTTTACAGGTGACTTCATGTTTCACTACTATAGATGCATAAAGAGAGTATTTATTTTAAAGGACCATACCGGCCATTTTGCATGTTTGAGCCTAATATATTCAATTTTCATACATGTAAGATTACTGACTATCATTTCCCAAAGCATACTACTGGAACGATGAATTAAAAATGTTTTTCCTACCTTCCAGACCTCCATTGGATTCAGTTCATTGTGGTATTAAAATCAACTTGTTGATACTTAAAATGTTCTTCATCGTCGTTATCATCATTTCCAAGTTAAGTAATTTTAGCGTTTAAGCGCAATAAAAAGCGCAGAGTGATCTGAAAATGCTTCCTGTTGTCAGTTTTTCACTACAGCACTTGAATGCACCACCAGGAAGCATTTTCAGATTTGCACTTTTTATTGAGCTTAAACACTAAAATTACATAACTTCTAAAAAAACCTGAATACACGTCTTGTTGGTGATGATGGATTACCTATCCCAAGAACGTTTACAGTATCAACAAGTTGATTTTAATAGCAGAATGAACTGAAACCAATGGAGGTCTGGAAGGTAGGAAAAACATTTTTAATTCACCGTTCCAGTAGTATGTTTTGGGAAATGACTGTCAGTAACATTACATGTATGAAAATTGAACATATTAGGCTCAAACATGCAAAATGGCCGGAATGGTCCTTTAATACTCTCCAGTTGAAAGACACATTGTTTGCTGATTTTTGGAGACTTTTCTTCATTTTCCAGAATATTCTAGAACCAAGTAGCAAATTGACAACTTTTAAAAAAATTGATACTTTTTTGCCCAATTTGTTCAGATTTTCAGATTTTTTTTCAAGAATGAAGACTTTTCTAGAAAATATTTGAGACTCCAGAGGGTTAACAACCCATATCTAAAATATATCTTAGCTAACCCCTTCTATAAGTTAGATTCAAGTTATTTTCTGCGTCTGTACCTTAGAGATGCTCTCTCTCAGGCTGGGTGAGCGCTGCCTGCGGGTGGTGGTGGTAGCCATGGTGGTGGTGGTTTCCATGATGGTGGTGGACATATCGGACACAGCCAGCGGGGTGGCGGAGGTCGTGTCGGTGGTCAACACGGAGAGCGAGTCTCCAACCAGACGCAGGTTCCCTTCCACCTGAACACTGGGGTCATTTTCTGCCGCCAGTTTAAGCACCTGCAGGCCGTTGTAGTAGAGAC
The DNA here is from genome assembly GCA_014773175.1 of Lucifuga dentata. Lineage (NCBI taxonomy): Eukaryota > Metazoa > Chordata > Actinopteri > Ophidiiformes > Bythitidae > Lucifuga > Lucifuga dentata. The sequence goes on from VXCM01004177.1 coordinate 4,115, forward strand.
CTGAGATCTGACCCTGGAAGGGCCGACCTTTGTCATGGCCGCCAATTTTAATGGCTGCCTGGCTGTTAAAGATGGTCAACTGTCTCCCTAAAGCGAGACGGAGACACAGAGAAAGACAGAGGGAGGAGAGTCATACGAGAGCTTACGCAGGAATATGAGCCAGTTGGGCCTTAGAGATTATTGCTATTGAAAGCGACTCTAGTTAGATTTATTTCTCTCTTATTTAAATGTTAGCATTAAGGAGGAATGGTTAGTTTATGGTTTTGGTAAAAGAGCTAACTTAACAGCAAGTTTATAAACTAGACTTTACACATGCAGGTTACAGTCGTCAATGATTAAAGTTAGGCGCCTATTTAAATTTTCTTATATGACATAAATAGGTTTGAGTTCTTGTAGCAGTTAGCATAGGGGAGAGTTAGCTAAATAGCTACATGACGTTGTTTCTCTAGAGTCATAAAGACCAAATAACATCAACAGCAAATTCCTTTTTAAGCTCAGCGGAGGCCTAAACTTCCATCTGTTGTTGTGTCATGAAAATGCACCTCTTAATGCTCCAAAAAGCCCCTTTTTCCCAAAATGAAGCTTTAGTAGCTCTGAGCTGAAGCTAGCTTAGCACAACGTTGATTTTGATGCAGAGTACAGTTGGTCTTTCACAGTAAAAGTCTTCTACAATCTGGCAAAAGACATGATTCTTTTAGAGTTAAAAACTGAGGGATTTTACTCTGAAAGGCCATCTGCACTCTGCATTAACTCATGTTAGCTCACAGCAATTAGCTACCAGACTTTAGCTTTAGCTCCGAGATCTCTAAAGGTGCATTCTGGAAAAATCAAGGGTTTAAAGGAACATACCAGTGGCTTCGCATATTTAAGCCCAATAGATAATCCCCGCGTACACATTACGTTACTGACAACCATTTTCCAAAACATAAAACCATATTTTAGTTTTCCTATTGCTCTGCCAAATTCCCTAATCTTTCAAACTGAAATGTTCACTTTAAAATTCAGTGTTTCATCTGCTATCATGTATGTCCGAATGTTTTTAATCTTAGTTAAAGTAGTCTTCTCCTGGGACCATGTTCCCTGAAGGAGACATAAATTTTCTTCTGGTTAAATAAAGTTACTTTGACAAAAAATTTCATGGAGGCGTTTTTGCTGTGATACTTATCTCAAGCATGTTTTAAAATCTTCAAATCCAGTAGTATGTTTTGGGAAATGGTTGTCAGTAATGTAATGTGTATGCGGATTGTTTAAATTGGCCTCAAACATGCAAAACCACCGGTATGACACAACTTACATAATACCAAAACCAAGCAGGAACATGTTAGTTTAGGTCGCCATCTGGAATCTGAATGTGCTTTTGCAGAGAATGTGAGAAACAGCGCCATCTAGTGTGGCTTTGGGGCGAGTCTTCTGTCTGCTGGGCAAAGTAACAGCTGTTTTTCCAGGATATTAATGTCTCAACTCCAGAACAGATGGTGCAACAGAAAGATTATCTTATAACATCTTTTTACAGCAACTGCTGAAATATGAAATGACAGCCTTAATATACTTCAGACTGCGTAAAGCTTCATGACATAGAAGCTTAATCTCTGCCTCAACGAGACAGATAGCAGACGCCCCTCCACGCTGACTTCATCAGCCGTTAGGCCATTAAAACATGCTCTGCTCTGGATTGCCTCTGGCCCAACTGTTTCGCCTCCTGAAAGGGGCAATGATATCTAACGGCGGCGTGTCAGCAGCCACGCTGATAAGCAGTGTTATATCAGAGGAGGAGCACGGCAATAATGGGACCATCTCAGGAGAATACTTATTAGCAACGTTAACAGGCTGTCAGGCTGTTCTGTCGCAGGAAAAACTCCGGCTCAGGAGCCTGACGCGGTTCGTTGTAGAACAAGGTGAAGCAATGGAGGGTTCAGGGAACAAGAATATGGAGGAGTTCTGTTTTAAACTGTCAGTTTAGAAGTAATGAGTTCACTTACATGTTAGCGTTCATTTCATTTGTGTTACACAGCATTTTAATGATTTTTTACAAATGAATAATTACACACAGTATCTAATTACACACAGTGGTTAGGAGGGACGGTAAAGGGTTAGAGAGAAGTTATGTCTTTTTAATTAATTGGTTTAAAGTCTTAATGAAGGTGCAGCTTATCCACAAAGTGTGAGGATGATAAAGGATAAGTAGCATATATGCTTTACCTTTTCTCTTTGATATTTAATGCTAATTATATTGTGATTATTCCACTATTCCGCTTATGCTAATCAAAATTAACAATCAATAGGAAGTCCAATTAAAGAAATGTAGGGTTGGATAAGGCTGGGTACCAGTATTCGATCCTTTTCACCCTTACCTTTTGGCGCTGCACTCTCATGGGGAAAGGTTAGTTAATTTAATAGTTATTTAATGGATTAATTAATTTTTTTTTTACCTTTATCGAGTAGCCACTCGTCAACTACCCGACCAAGTCTGTATGGGATTCTTTGTCTAGCAATAGCCAGTCGTTCATTATCATAGTGCCCTTCAAAGAATTTGGAGAGACAAATTAAAGGTTAAAGTCTGCAAGTTAAAAGATGACATAGTTAGAAACAGGGTTATAATATCTAACAGGTTTAACAAGTTGTCAATTTTAACCCAGCTAGGAGTTAAAAGAAACTTGTGCTTTACTTAGTGTTATCTAGTTATTATGTGCATAATTGTTAAAAACTAATTAGAATAAAGTTTAGGCTATTTATAAAGTGCTAGGTTAGTTAGTGTTATTTCACTATTTTTTAGCAAACATAAGCCTTCAGGAAATACTAATTACAGTAAAATATAAAAGAATTTTATATTAAAAAACACTAAAATTCAGCTAAAAATCAAACAGTTCAACACAGCATTGCCACATATTAAAATGAATTAAAGAACAGACAGCCAAAGTCCCACCCCTATTTCCACGTTTATACATGTTCCACAGTGAATTTTTCACACTGTATTTCATTGTATGTAGAATATTTTCTGCAGCTTCCACAACTTATTAATAACATTCCTGCTTCACGGGCTACATTTACTGTCCAGGAATGATGCAATTCCAATTTTTTTGCTCCCATGTGGCACATATCAGATATGTGTTCTCAGCATGTAAACAGGAAAGGAAACACATGGGATCAGATATTTTCAGATTTTTGGGTGGAAATGAATCTGATATGTATCACACTGTCATAAACACACAGACTGGAATTTGCTTGCCATTCCGACTTACACTTTTGTACTTTGTCAGCATATTAATGATGCAGACAACCAATCAATCTTGAGTCCAGACTTTGCTGGGATTATTTACCTCCATCTTGAAAGTGAACCTAATTTCTGCATATAGAAATATGTTTCTAAACCCTATAAACACAGGGATTAGACATGGACCACTTTAAAAAAAAAAATGTAAGGAGGCTATCAAAACAATCAGAATCGCTCATCTGTAGTGTAAATGTAGCCACGGACTCATGGAAGCTGTTCTTCTTCAAATCTAAAAAAATAATTGCTGTGATATCTGTTGAAACAATGTGGTGTTAGAATTTATTAACAAGTACAGCAGTAGATAATTTAGCCGTGGAACAAAGGCTTATGGGACAGAAGGAACTGGAGCCATCATGCGGGGTGTGACTTAAGCTCTCCAACAACACATGCAAAGATTAAAGATTAATTCATCAAATTAAATTAATGCAGTAATACATGAGGAAAGTTCAACAGCATGATTTTACATTTGAGGATAGGAGAGCCCAGACATCAGTGCCATAAATATACTATATTTAGTTTAGTATTGATGCAGTACTGAAAAATTTCTATAATAATCAGCTGTGAGGTCTGAAGTAAGTTCTTGCTGATATTAATAAATTTCTACAGACTAAGGATGTCGAGATGAGCTGTTTTACTATTAATCGTACTTATAAAATGCCACAGTGTCTAAACTATAAGAATTCAGAAGCCACGGTTTAGAAAAAATAAGAAAAAAAAACCTCTTGAAAAAAAGATTTCTCAGCGCAAACCATGCTGATGAAAAGTCCCGGCTAAAGGCTCCAACATATCTAGCATTCTTTAGCATCTCAGACATGAATATCCAGCCCTTTGTGACCAAGTCAAGCTACAAGGCTCTGCTAGCTAATGTTAGCAGCAGGTTTAAGGTTCTACACGTGTCCTTTAATTGGTTTGCGGTCAGTATTGTCGTGTTCGCGGTATACTATAAATTCTCTATTAAAAGCTGGTATTCAAATAATAGCCGGTATCTAATAATAGCCGGGGGGCGGAGTCAGCAGGATGAAATAAAAGCCGCCTCGTATAAAGGCGGGTTTGATGTTGGCCCAGGAAACTATGATGTAATCTGCTGCTGCCACCAGATGACAGCAGCCATGTTTGATACCAAACCGCTTAAAAACCTCTGCAGCTCGTCCCTCCAGCCAGAAGACACGACCGGCTCAACGTGAAACAAAGCCAGAAACGTGGAGCCCGCTGTCATCAGCAACCAGGAAAGGTGGATGAAAATGAAGCTTTATAAAAGCCGCCTAGAGGTGTGTTCATGCTGACATCTTCTCTTTATGGCGGTGTGTTTTTATGCAGTTATGGGTTTGTCCATCGGCAAAATTAAAAATAAAATCCTGTCTCTTATAAAAGCCTGTCTCCTATATTGGCCGGGTTCTCTCTGAATGAGGTAAATAAAGGCCCCGCCCACTAATACAGCATTTACGGTAGTTGTTAGCATAGCTGCCTTCTCAGCAGTTCCCTTGGGTTTGATTCCCAGCCAACGCAGAAGCTATTTTATAACATATTCCTTGTAAAAACTTGGCTAATAAATGACCTCTGACATTACACCATCCCTCATCCAAAAAGAAAAAAATGAAAAGATGACAGCTAAGATTTTAAATCCAAAGCTGATGCTGTGGCCTGTGACTAACTTTAAAAAGAAATACCACATTTATTTATGTTTACTTTTGTTTGGAAAAGGCATGATTTTGGTTTCCAAAACAGTAAAGATTTTCTGTCTTATTTGTGTAAACATACATACGGTATTTGCAGCAAATGATGCTACTGCTGGCAGCATTTTTATTTATTTTTATGCGTGTTACATAATAATAATCATGACACAGTGATTATCTTTCTGACTATAGTCATACTGTCTAAAACTCAAACCGTGACGTTCCTGCTGCAGACATGCAATGATCCTGCTCCGTGTCAAGTCTAACAGAACATCCTAACCCTCATTATCAATAAATACATACCATAGTTTGGATTGACGCTGTTATCAGACATGGTATAATATTAATAAGTGGATAAAGGGATTAGGATTAGGAAAAGGCGTCATAATGCATGACGGTGTGAATTAACATGAAGCTTACCCAGAGTGTGTGTTCACTGTAGGCTTGAGCTTTAATATCACTGCATGTTTTCATATTCATAATATTAGCTGCATATTCAGTCATTAACAGGAACCGTAGGGTGTCACTGTATTCTTATATTAAACACCTCGTTAGAAGGTGTTGTAATGGATATTATGCCTCACTTCATGTTACTTGATGTTACTTTAAAATTCAACTTTAAAAAATCATCGCGATTCCTTCCATTCATTCAATTGTCAAATGAGTTTTAGACAGTCAGATTTAGACTATGGAAGGCAGCAGTTTCTATGTAATTACAGTCGCAATATACGCAAAGAGAAAAAAAAGAAGCCATAAATCAAAGGGCGGTTGAGCTTTTAGTCCTTGCTGTCCGGCTTTGGAATCGTCTCCTGAAACTCATATTAAACCTGCTTCAATCTCCATTTTTAAATCTCAGTTAAAGACTTATTTTTACACAATGGCATTTTTAACTGAGAAATAACTGTGTTGCTGCTCTAATCTTATGGTTTTTAGCATAAATACTATTTCTGACTTTTATTTTAGACTCGCATATGTATGCATGTACGTGTGCTTGCATTGAGGTGCAGTATTTATTATTTATATACGTGTGCACATATATATTTGCTTATGTGTATAAATTCACGTGTATACAGGCAGTCCCCGGGTTACGGACATCCGACTTACGAACGACCCGTACTTACGAACGGACCGCCTTAAAGCCTATTAAATTAAAAATTCAAGTTACATACAACAATTCATAATAATGAACGGCGTACTACTTTATGACACATGTCAAAAGAACAGAAGAACGCCTCTTCCAAAGTGCAAGACATCACAGGAGCCAGAGTAAGTGTTAACATACATGTTTTTTTATACACCCACTCTCCCTCTTTCTCTCTCTCTCCATTATGTTTATGATGTTTTAGCATATCTGGAAGAGTTTATTTAATGTTTCTTATGCATAGAAAGGTAAAATATATACGCTAGATGCGCACCTTACGTAGTAGTTTCGACTTACGAACAAATCTGACTTACGATCAGCCATGGGCACAGAACTCGTTCGTAACCCGGGGACTGCCTGTATATATATATATATATATACACATATATATATATATACATACATACATCATTGCCTTGTAATTGCCTACCGTATCCTGCTTGAAGCTGCATATTATTTAAATGTTGCTATTTATGACAGCCTATCTCTGGAAAGCATTTTGAGGTTCTGCTGGAAAAGTGCTATAGAAATAAAATTATTATTATTATAAATCAAACCTTAAAATCAGTAGGTGAGAGGGAGTCTGGGCATATGTTTGCCCGTCACCATGACACACTTTGATTAATATGAATTGTGAGGTGGGCGTAGGTGTCTGGTGCACCAGCTGCTTCCTTCCTGCCATGTCAGCTGGTGCTCCTGGTGGGAATGAGGTTAACTGGGTGATTGGCTGAGAACAAGTTAACACACATCCTCTTATCGCCACATGGGGCAGAGAGAGAGAGAGAGAGAGAGAGAGAGAGAGAGAGAGAGAGAGAGAGAGAAAGAGAGAGAGAGAGAGTCGTGAAAGAGTTAATCTGGAATGGCATTCACCTCCTCTCTCGTTGCTTCTCGTCTTTTTCCAGCTTGCTTTTTGGTCTGTGTGAGTATTATGTATGTATGTGCGGACGTCGGCGAGCTGAAGACCTTTGGGACTGTGAAAGTCTGTGTGTTAATAAAAAGATGGACTGTGGGAATCCATCTTCTGCCTGCTTCTTTGTGCCAAAGACCCTGTTAAAAACCACTTTAGTGGCTCTGTAGCAGCGTTTTATAAATAGATATGTGCAGATACGTGTTGCTGCCTTTGCACCTTTGTAGCTTTTGTTTGGAGTTTTTATTAACTGAGGGAAAAAAATTTGTGCTAAATACCGTGCTAGAATTTATTTAAAGGGGACATAATTATGCTTTGTTGCTATTTTTCCTCATAGTTATGCTGTAATACACTAGGAGTTTGCGTTGCATTGTCAAAGCTGCAAAAGTTGAGGTTGATGCCTATAGAAATGCCCTAAAATCTTTATTCTGATTAATCTTTTTGTAACACGTTGATGTCAACATCAACAAACAAGAGGTTTCAAAATAGACCTGTAAATAAAAATAAGAAAACAGAAATCTTTACAGTATGTTCCCTTACAAATTCCAGTTAGGAATTAGAAAATTTTCCATTTTGTTTGGGAAATGATGGCAGTTAATATATTCTCTAATCTGGATATTAAGTCTACTATTTGATTCTTATCTGGATACTAAAAGTAATGTAATTAAAATCTAAAACACGATTGGGCATGTGCTGAACATGTGATACAGTGAGTGACACGCTCGGCTGGGTGGTATTGGGAGATCTGTTTCCCTGCAAACTTTAAAAGCCGACATCAGCTAAATAAAAACCAACATCAGAAGTCATCTGGGCTGGACGATGGGAAATTAATCACCAGTAATGAAGATTATATTGAGCTAATACATATCATGGCACATGGACAAAAGAACCTATAATTAGGAAGTGAAGGCTTGCAAACTTCACTAACTTCCCTCGTGGGTCACACGAGTATCATTAGTGTGCGTATTAAAGCCAAGTTTAGAGGAGAGGTGAGAGGAACAAAATTAGCTGATTAAATTTAGGCAAAGGGTTAATACTGTTATTACGTTATGTGAAAATTGTGTTTTACCTGCTACATGCTGCCTCACCTCTAACAAAGTGCAACAGAGGCGATAACTGCGACAGGTAGTCATGCAATGCCAGCAGCAATTAGCAAGAAAAACTCATACATGGATAGCTGCTCCTCTCCGTTTCTGTTTTTAGGCTTCATACAGTATTTTTCACAACTGTCCATGAATTTCTGAGAGTTTTGTTTGTAGGAATCTTGACTCTCTGGAGTCTGAACTCTCCATCCTGTCTGTAGATGCACTATATAAACCAGCTAGCTCCTCCTGCTAGTCTTACCTGGTGGGTAACGCTCAATGACTGGATGGTTGTCCACCTGGAGCGTGGCGTTGCCCCCGCTGCGCGTGAAGCGTATCACGTGGTACTTCCCGTCGTGCACCGTGACGGCGGGCTCATCGATGGTGATGTCGTCTGTCCCCACGTTGAAGATAACGCCAATTTTTCCTTCATCCTGTGGGCGAAAAATAAAGAATGAATCAGAAACTTCAAAACAAATGTCAGCTAGAAGGGGCAGTTTCTGAAGATACGGACCCGCCGCTTGAAGCCATCGCTTGAAACCGACTGAAACTTGCTTGAAAAGATGTGGAAGAAGCAGCAGCTAAAGAAGTTTGAAATGTAGTACAGGAGTATAGATATAAGTGAGCTGAAAGAGAAGATGTGAAGCCATTTTGAACATTCTGCATTCAGTTTAACAGGGAAATTGAAAAGATGTGCTAAAGTAAGGTCGAATATTTTGGAAAGTATGAAAGATATGAAAATTTTGTTGATACCCCTTAAAGTACACATCAAGCTGAACACTATGAAGTTGGTTTGAAGTTTCTACCTTGAAGCGTGTGGAAATAGTTGAGCTTGGAAAATGGGAAATTTTGAGAAAAAAAAAAAAAAANAAAAAAAAAAAAAAAAGCAAAAAAATGGTTTAAATAAAGTTTAATAATTCAGAAAGTATGAACTGTAGGAAAATTCTGCTGACACTCCTTAAAGAGCTAGTCAAGCTTAACATAATGAAGTTGGTCTGAAGTTTCCATCTGGAAGCCAGAGGACGTAGTTAGGTTTCAAAGAGTGGAAAATCTGAAGAACTTGAAAACCACTGAAATTTACTTTTAATTTTCTTGAGAATTAAAGAATGAATCAGATATGTTCAAAACAAATGTCAATAAAGGTCCTAAATGGAAAAGCTTTCATGTCATGTTCCTGTAAAAAGTACAGGAAGTAATACGTACATTTACTTTTCTACATTACAGATTACAGGTTTTACACTCAATATAAGCTAAAAAAATATATTACCACCTTTACTACTTTCCTTCCTGTTTTTCTTCTGTTCATTCTTTTCCTTCTGTTTCGTTCTTCTATTCCTCATTTCTTTCCCTTTTCCCTCATACTTTCCTTCTTCCCTTTCTCTGCTTCCTTCTTTCCTTTCTTTCATCCTTCCCACTGTCCTTCCTTATTTCTTTCCTTTGTTTCCTTCTTTAAATGATCTGAAAGCATGAAAACAGAAATGAAGGTTATGATTATTCATGAGTACTTATTAATTTTGACACTTACAGCTAAAATGTCTTTACTTTTGCCCAAATGAAAATTTTAAATGTAGGACAGGAATATTTCTACATGAAGTTTTTATTATGTTTTGTTAGGTGAGAAAGTTTATTATGTAAATTAAGAAGTTATATTATCAGTATGATGTGCTGCTTTGCTGCTGCAGGTTCATGGAGACAGGAAGTGTGTTTTAGTAAAAATCACATCTTTTCATGGCGTTGAAGTTCAATTAGTTCTTTGTTTCTCTCTCAGCTCAGGTTTCTACCTCCTCCTCTCCTCTTCCTTCCTCTCCACCTCTCCTCTCCTCTCCTCTCCTCTCCTCTCCTCCAAAGGTCAAACCTGCTTCCTTTGGGAAGCACTAATAAGAAAGACAGGAAACGGACATTTTTTGGGGGCGGGGCTCCATCCCTGCTGTCTGGCCTTTGGACATTTGCTGCCTTACAGTCTTTCTAATGGGAAAACAAGTCAAAGTGGTTATGAGGAGCAGCACATGATGCTACAGGAGGAGAACAGCATCTAGTCTGCTGTATGAAAAACACACCCATCCATCCTGATGCTTCTTCACTTTCTGCTTTGTTGTGAACATTTCTGTGAAAAAAAAAGTCTGAAAAAAAATCAGGGTAAAGAGTTCCAAAAAACACCTACCAAAGTAAACTGTAATCCAAACAAATCTATATATATAAAAAAAAGATTCTGGAAAATAAAAAATAATCCTTCCACTGGATTGTCATGTGATCCGTTTTTGATGGCGTCCTTCACACTCGCCATGTAACAACAACAAACAAACAAACAAAGCCACGAAAAGGACAAAACGCCATTTTGGTTGTTTACAGGTCACATTTCGTCAGGCTCGTCTGCACAATAATACAAATTTTTTTTTTTTTTTTTTTTTTAATAAGCTGATAAGCAATTACACAACAAATGCCTGTTTTGTTGTACAGTCACCTGCCATTTTTAGCAACACGTATAATCCAACACAACAGCCCCGCGGTGTTGATGTAGTGGCCGGCATTAGACTGTACAGACTAATGAACTCTGAGCGTAAACCTCACAATAACGCAGCGTGCTCACATTTAATGCTTCATTACGTTTCAATTATTCCCCCACAGGCAAGCACGCTGGGCTCTGCGGCTTAATCCTCATATATCGCCGCTCCTCAGACGCGTGCCATCAGTGACCCAGTCTGCAGGATTTTATTTAAAGCTTATTCTAGTCCAGAAGCTGGTACAAATCACACCTTCACCCATGAAACCCTGCATGACACCCTGCAGGGTCCTGATCCTGTCCTGCACCCACTTACTAGTTTACCCGCAAAAAAAAAAAAAAAAAAAAAAAAAAAATACAGCATGACTGGTGATTAGAAATTCATGATGTGATTCTTAAGGACCATACTACCTGTTTTGCATGTTTGAGCCTAATATATTCAATTTTCATACATGTTACATTACTGACGATCATTTCCCAAAGGATAAAACCGTATTTCAGCTTTCCTGATATTTTGCTAAATCTCTTAATCTTTCAAAATCAAATATTCAGTGATACACCCACCTTAAAAATCCATGTTTCTCCTGCTAATAGTTACACAGCCTTATGAAGTCACGGTCCTTTAAATTTTTCCATAAACACAGGTCTTCTTTTGGGACGATATTCCCCGGTGGAAGCATACATTCACTCCACGCTTTTTATTGCGCTTAAATGCTAAAATTACGTAACTTCTAAAAAAAACTGAATACACGTCTTGTTGGTGATGATGGATTACCTATCCCAAGAACGTTTACAGTATCAACAAGTTGATTTTAATAGCAGAATGAACTGAAACCAGTGGAGATCTGGAAGGTAGGAAAAACATGTTTAATTCACCGTTCCAGTAGTATGCTTTGGGAAGTAATTGTCAGTAACGTTACGTGTATGAAATTGAATATATTAGGCTCAAACATGCAAAATGGCTAGTATGGTCCTTTAAGGCTTTTACACACCAGAGGCATGTAAAATCAATAATGATTCATGTAAATACTGTATTTGCATTAGTAATATTTTTCAAAGTCGTGTACTGTTAACGGAGCCGTTCACATCGATGACAGAGTTTCGCTTCAAGAAACTGCTGCATTTATTTTTTCGAATCAAGCTCGATTTTTCCAGTGTTGGAAAAATCTGAGAATTCAACACATTAGACAATTAATGTGTCTTTGCTGGTCAAATCAGCAGATCGTCTGTTTTTAAGTCACTGTCCTGTATGATTAAAGGGTCAAAAATGATAAAGACAACAATTATAAATACGACTTGTGGAGGAAGAGGCCTAAAGAGCTTCATCATGACAACAGTGGATTGATCTCCAGCTTAATAGTTGTTGAAGAAATCACGATAAATCTTTAATTCCTGTATCAAATAATAGAATTCTCCACAGTCTTTCCTCCTCCTTACTGTTGATGCACCCAGAATCTGTTTTTTGCTCCTGTTGTTGTGGAAAATCAGCATCACGTCATCATGTGACTTTGACTCCATTGTTTTTTTGTTTTTTTTTTTGTAGTGCATTTTTTTTGTTTGGGTGAATGTACAAATATTCGCAAAAAAATGTAGTCACATTTGGTAAATGTAGCAAAAATCGCCTCACAAAAATCCGCAATTCGTGTCGTTTATTCGTGTTGCTCTTGGTGCATAACAGCCTTTATTCGTTAGAGGTTAACTGATGTCTGGGTTGCATGGAGGTTGGTAAGGGGAGGGATGATGAGGGAGGAGTTATGGTTGATGAAGAGGAAAGGGAGAGTGGACGGATTAACCAGGTAGACTTGACGCAAGTTGTTTTTGCTCCCAATGAGCCTGCACTGTCCAATGCAACATCCTGCAATAAATCATCCATTTCTGAAGCTTTTAATATTCTTTTTTTTTTTTTTTTTTTTTGTCAGAGGCGTGTTGGCTCAACTCTATTATCATTTACATTAAAAAGCTGTCCATCTCCTTTATACATACATATTAAAAACATGTCATACTATAAAGCAGAGGTTCTCCAACATCCACAAAGAAAATTTTCAATAAGACAAAGATCCGTTTATTAAGGTCAGTCAAGTCAAGGTTGGATTGGGATCCTAATAATTCAACTCTCAATCTCTGCTGTTAACTCTCAATAAGCCCATCGCCGTGTCGACCCATCGTTGTCATGGTGATGACGGCATGCTAAATGTGATGGGACCAAACCAAAGCAGAGTAGACATTCTCACACAGACGGTGGAGCAGTTGAACATTCGGTTTCGGAGAATTTTGACTTGTTGCGTTGCAGCGCTGTCTCACAGATAATAAAAATAACACTTATCAAAAGCAGAATTTGCTCAGAGTCCGAAGACAGCTGTGGTTCGGTTCGGTCTGGATCCAGACCAGACTGGACTTTAAGGATGACTGCTATAATGTATGACACTATGCAAGTCTCTGAAGAGCAAATGGGAGCAATGTGCAATTTAACATTGTCCTTCCATCACGCTTCCAGTACTGCATTTCTGACAAAACCATAAGAAATTTCACGACCTGGGCAGAAACGCGTCTTTGTGCTGCGTGAGGCGTGTTTTACAGTTTTGCTCTACTCACCAACTAAAAGTCCTTTAAAGTACGGTAAATTTAAATGATAAAAAAAAAAAATTTTCAAAGCATGCTTCAGAAACATGTTGCACCATCACTGAATAATTTAGATGCACGTTAAATCTTTGAATGTATTTGGGTTAAGGCATAAAACAGAATTTTTAAACATGATGGAAACACCAAATCAGACTGAAATCAGCATAAATTGATGTATGCTTAATATGAGTAACATGAGAATGAGAATATCGATTTATTCAGGAGAAACGTTATATAAACATTACAATGGGAGTAAGTTACCTCTGCATGCATTTCCTCACCTGTCGGACTCTCATACTCCAATTATGCAGCACTTCATTTATATTCAAAGAATGGCTGAATCCTATTAATTGCAATACAAATAAAAACTGGTGCAGTTTTTATGAGAAGATGCTGACTTGTTATCAGCATCAGCATTTTAAGCGCTAAACGTAACACATTTTATTATTCAGAATGATGCTGAGAAAACTGATGATATTTCATAAAGCTGCTTTATATGCATGAACATGTCTGGCTCTTTGGGAGTCCATGACTTTGTTTTTCCGTGACGCCGACTGGTGAGTATTCATTAGGCAGCCACGGCGTGTGTGGTCTCAGGTCAAATCCACTCGTGTCCTCTGGACAATAATTAACGTCTCCGGGGAGAAGTGGCAGCCATGGGGCTTCATACGGTCTGAACTGCAGAGTTTTCTGCTAACTCAGGGTTCCAGCAGGATTAAAAAACAGCCGCACAGCTTCTCTGGCAGCTGGCAAAGCTACATGTTGAGGTTTTAGGAAAAGGCTCAGGGCCATTAGAATGTGAGATCAGATCAAAACCTGCCATTTAAATATCTTAACTGATCACCTACCAGGGCTTATCTATCATAATAATCTAAATTATTGATTGCTAATAGAGTTTAAAACATTGCTCAGCTCAAAAATTTAGCATCAGACTGAAACTCAATTTTTGCATGGCGGTGTGTTTCATGAATTGCTCCCCTGACATGTTAAATACCGTGGTAACGCCGCGATCAAGACAAAAGCTAAAAGAGGCAGATAAGTGGCGTTTATGGAGATTTATTTATTTAGTGGAGTTTATGGAGAGTTGCAATGACAGTTTTTGCCCTTAATGTGTTATGGGAAAATGACATTTATTGCTTATGCTTTGCATTAATCATTGATCATGACTACATAATAGGAGTGGAGAAAAAATCGATTTTTCCATTAACTGTGATTCACAATTAAACAATTTGAGTATCGATTCAGAAAATAAAAAATTGATCTTTTCAATAGTGTGATTTTTAATTGACTGCTTAGTGTAAGTTCTGTGTAACGTAACATGGCTAGTCTACTACGGTAAGCGTAGAAGACCAAGCTTTATGAAAAACAACATGGCGGCTGTGACTCTGGTGTCTCAGCAGATGTGTGGATGTAATTTTCGGCAGAGACGCAGCTTTCAGCACAAACACCGGCGCCTCTGAGCTTTAGAGCAGATGTTTGGACTCATTTTGGCTTTGAAAAGCAAAAGGACACAAACGAACAAAAGTAAGAACATTTGCAAAATATGTGACTCAGAAGTAAAATTTTGTAGCAACACGATGAACTCATGGAGCCGCTTCACAAGGCGTCACGCCGCCGCCGCCGTGATGTCTGCAGCACAACACCTGAATGCAGACAGATGGCGTAGAAAATGCATCAACCTGCAAGCTGCGTCTGCCTCACCTCCAGCCAAAAAAATAAGCAAACTGTTACTATTTTTGTATGGAGGATATGCGTCCTTACAGCGTTGCCGTGACAACGAGGGATTTAGGAACACGCTTCAAATGCTGGAATCACGGAACGCTGAGCCACACGACAACACACTAGTGAGGATGTTCACACAGAGAGCATCAGAGCTTAGCCTGACCTGCTTCTTAAATACACTCATATATATATTTTGAAAGAATGTCTTCACTTTTTTATACAATAATGTAATTTAGTAGAAGTCAAAAATAACAACATTTTCCTGAATTTAACAGAATTGAATTGAAGCTTTGAAAATCAAAATCAAATCGAATCGAAAGGTCAGAATCAATATCCAGCCTTGCTATCGAACCAGTTAAATTTCATTTAACATTTTGCCTGAATGAACTCGTTAACGTTCTTTCTGATGAGAACCTGTGTGTGTTCTGATGGGAATGTTCCAGTCAGCAGATATTTCCACGACACGCGTTAAATCTGGCGTTGTGTTTTATGAATTACACGCTAAGAATCCAAACGTAGTTAAATACGTGCGGAGGAGGATCCAGCTTCGTTCCTCCTGGAATCATCACACACATTCATGAGTTTCCTCCTCATAAAACGAGGTCGTGTGTCTGATAAGGCGTTCCACTTCCACTTCATAAAATAATTTCATTTCAGGAGTCTAACATAATGCATTAAAAGAAATAATACGGAGGTCCACCCAAATCTGAGGACAGCTTCCAGCTTCATGTCTTAATCTGTTTTCCTGCAGTGTTTCTGCCTCTTCATCATTTCTAATTATCTGGATCCGGCTCCTGTTTTGCTTCTTGCTTTAACTCTCATTAATAACGCCAGCATTAAGGCAGCATTAGCCTCTTTAATGCACTCTCTGGTGAGTGTAGTGGTGGTTAGATTTATTATTTATTAATGTTTTTGCAGAATAACTGGATTTGAAGCTGCTTCTGTGAAACGTCTTTAAAGTGACAGTTTCAGGCTGATGCTGTTTATTAACTGTACGGTCATTTTAATGGTGCAATCTTCCATCAAATAATGGCCGAATGATATTTATTTCCTATTATGGAGTAATCTGGAATTCAAGATTGCTATTTTAATGGACATTGATGCTCCAGCCACCAGAGAGAGAGACTTAATACTTTATAAATTCTCACAGAATGGAAATGTTAGCAGCAGCCTGATGCCACATTTGATTTTGATGGTTGTAAAACGTCTGTTTATCAGGGTTGCTGTTCCATCCGTAAACATCAAAATGACTCTGCTCGCAGCAATAGAACGCTGTTAGCTAACAGATTTGGCTGTGTTATTTAAATACCACCTACATACATGTTACATTACTGCCAAACACTCCCAAAACATAAAACCGTGTCGTAGTTTTCCTGTTATTTTGCCAAATCTCCTAATCTTTCAAAATCAAATGTTCAGGTGATACAAAACCTTAAAATTCAATGTTTCGCCTGCTGACACAGCTAACTATAAAGGCAGGAATCTCTGGCACCAACATCTCTAGAACCTGGCATGAAGTTGAAATTTGGCAGGTTCATTGCTCAGGACCCAAGCATGTGCAATGTTCTGCGCGAAGTTGTTAGGATGAACAAATTCTCAAATTGAGCTGTGTCGGTAAAAAGTAGTCCGTGTGGCAGGATACGCTCCGGGTGCGGTGGCAGGATAAACTCTGGTTGTGGCAGCATAGCTCCACTCCATGGGCGCTAATGGCAGGCTNTGCGGTGGCAGGATAAACTCTGGTTGTGGCAGCATAGCTCCACTCCATGGGCGCTAATGGCAGGCTGTGGCACACACCATAAAGTCTGGCCCAGTCCGAACAGGCAGGTTTTGAATGGGCGCTGCTCTAGTACTAATCTAAAATACATGAACTCCATCACCTGAGGCAACAAATCCCCCGCCCACCCAGATGGGGCTATCCGTCGCTTTCCAGCAGAGCAGAACAGCCTCAGATTTGCAGATCAGGAACAGATTTCCCCAAAACTATATTTTGGAAAGGCAAATGATTTGTACATGAGTATGATCTTTATGAGGAAAAGGCTGCAGCTGAATAGGCTTCATGTAAAAACGTTCCTTGGAGCTCTGAGCTCTCAACACCAGCAAGCAGCTTCAGAAGAGAGAATGTTCAAATGACATCCTGCCTCCAGATACCCCCCCGCACCCACCCACCACTTGGAGACACCCAACCAAGCAGAAGGTGTCAACGCTGTGGTGTCATAGATATGACTCCTCACCTGTGAGCTCTGCCAGGTGTGTTTGACAGATCAGCCAGCAAAATGAGATCAGACGTGACGGATCTCATGACAAACACATTCAATGCTGATTTTTCATGAATAAAACAAAGCATTAGGATAAATATACCATAAACTGTTGAGTACAACATAAAATATTTTTTCAGTATCCAAGATGTCCAATTTATTTCACAAACCACCAAGTGAAATATGCGTTATTATTTTGAAAGTGGTAAATGGTTGTTTTTTTCAAATTAAAGCTTTCAGTGGTAAATGTAGGAGAAATTATGCATAAAAGGCTGAGGATGAGACGAGTTGAACTCCGTTACTGATTTTCTTCCTGTTCTTTGACAACAGGCGTCATTTTAACTCTTTCGCTGCCTGCAGTCATTTGACAGAGGCTGCGTCTCCTCTGACTTTCATCATAACATGTCCTGGAGGACACACACTAAAAAAAAAAAAAATGTGATTAGTGGTTGCAGCTGCTGAGGAGTCACTTTTCACAGCAGATATGTGTGTTTAACAGGTTTATCACTAAAACACAATGATGACGTGCTGTCTACCTCCTAAGTTTACTGTAGCTATAATTTGGTTTCCTGTTACATGACGTCACATGATCACAGACACGCAACACTTCTGTT
The DNA here is from genome assembly GCA_014773175.1 of Lucifuga dentata. Classification (NCBI taxonomy): domain Eukaryota; kingdom Metazoa; phylum Chordata; class Actinopteri; order Ophidiiformes; family Bythitidae; genus Lucifuga; species Lucifuga dentata. Next base: position 21,899 of record VXCM01004177.1, read on the forward strand.
TTCATTCTTACTATGTGCAGCTGCAGATAGTCTCCGAGCCCATGGGTGCTCTCCACTCGCACCAAGATGGCGTCATTCTGCTGGGTGCTGAAACCCACGGCGAGCCGGTCGGCTCGGGTGCTCGGCCGCTCGTTGGGGGCCCAGGTGTACGTGATAAGAGCCCCTCCCTTCCCGAAGATATAGGTGGTCCCAGCTAGAAGAGAGAGAAAAGTAAAACGTTAGCAGAGCGATGGAACTGAGACTTTAAAGCGTAACTCAACCCAATGATTTTGTCAACATTTAGTTGATCACTCGGTTAAAAAAAAAAGTATGAAAGTGGATCTATGACCTCTGCTTTTATTTTTCTAATCTCACAGTAGGTGGAGCTTAAACTGACATGGGAAAAAAGAACTGTTTCAGAGTTCTGCTTGATTAAATCACAGTGAAGGGGGCTAACTGATAAAGTATGATTTAATCTAAAAAAAAGAAAAAGAAAAAGCCGAGCTTCATGCTGGTATCTTTTATTTTATTTACTCGGCATGCCTCTCTGTGACTGAGTGTGACGTATGGACCTGCCAAAATGACAGCACAGCTTTTCCTCTGAATCATCAGCAACAAGAGACGGCATGAAGAGCTCATACCTCCACCAAGGCTGACAAAATCCCCAATAAACAATAAATAAATAAATAAAAGTATAAAACAAAAAATCAGCCACTATGCTAAATTTCATTAAAATCGGCCCAGCATTAATTTTATATTAACATTAATTTTATATTGTTAACCACAGAAGTTAAAGGTAGATTTCTTTGATCCAGAGCTGAAGTTATTATCGTCTTTTGGGTTAAATCCCCGTCGCTCCATTCCCGTTACTATTACAGCAGTTATGCTATCCTAACATCAGCCACACTGCCACATCTCTCTCTCTCTCACGCACACACACACACACACATACACACACACACACTGCACATAACAGCGGTCTCTTAAAGGAGCCTCACTACCCTCACAATAATGGTCTAAAAAAATTCTTCTGGATCCAGATTATGATCCAGATCACCTCCAAAATTATTATCTATCTCTCCTCCAAAATGCATCCAAATCCATCCATATTTTCAAGATTCAGCATCCAGAAGAAGCTTCTAGCCTATAAAATCCTTGGCGGAGGTCTGAGAGTGTCTTCTTGTTGTAACTAAAAGTCCTGAACTTTCTTTTTTTTTCTCCCGCTCCAGCAGAGATTCTCTAATGGCTTCTGGTTCGAGCTTCAAAAACTGAACATCGCCAATTATTTAGACACAAGCTTCCTGCAGCTCCTTCATGCACCTTTGTTGACCTGGAATTTGTAGCTTAATCTCATCATCCAGCTCCAAAATCTTTACAAAAGGCCTTCTTCACCTCTCAGCTCCTCTCTTTCTGGCAGTAACAGTTTTCTTTCTGAGCTTTATGATTTACTCCGATAGATCTTTGTCTCTCCTCGCATCATTTATGAAACTGCAAAGCAGAACAAAGACAACAGTCTCCTTGATTCTCTGGCTTCTGCTATCCTTGTTGCGGTTTTGAAGTTTGGGTGCGTGTTGAAATGTCACATCCTTCCAATTTCCATAATCACAGTAGCTGAAGCGTGGTGGGATGCGAAAGGGAACTTACTGAAGGAATCCTGCCGTACTCAGGGTAATTCTGGGTAATTGTTCTGTTTAGTTCTGAAATTAACATCTGAAACGTCTTCTTCAGTCTCGTACATGTGTAGTTTAACAGGATTTCACTTTAACACGCACAAATCAAGTGTGTTTCATGTCTCAACGTGTTGCCACAGATCAAGAAAATACTGTTTTTTTTAAACTATTTATCATGATTTTCTCCGTCTGTGTGCCTGATACTTCATCTCCACGTCATCTGACCACATCATTTATCCAGCTGTTAATATGCAGCGTGTCCTGAGCGTTTACATGTCTGATGCTGTCGTGTGTGTTATGTAAATCATAACTCTGTCATTAAAAGCATGGCTGTCTCTGAGATCAATACATTTTCATATTTTGGTGATTTATCATTTTTAAGTCTCTCAAAGTTTCTCAAAATTGCTGACATACCAGAGAAACTCACGCAGAATCCATTCTGCTGCTCAGTTTGTGAAGTTGAAACTCTTTTTTAAACACTAATTTCATTTCAGTTTCGAAGAAAGAAACCAAACATCATTTCTCCAATCTCACTTTCAATGATTCCACCTTAAAGAGAAGAATCAGCCGTTCATCAGCTACAAAAACACATGATTAACTCTCAAACAACTAAATCAGCTAATCTGAAGTTTCACACCATTCTGTTAAAATGCTTCAGATTCATGTCTGAAAAGGACCAAGTTACTTTCATTCATGGAAAAAGTTGAATAAATAAAAATAAATTGCCAGCAAAAGTACGTTTATAGTGTACCAACCAATCATGCAAGACAGGAAGTGATGCTTTAAAGAAACATACCGACGATCATGCATCGTATTTGAGCCCGTTAAATACAAACCACTTATATGTTACGTTACTGTCAACCATTTCCCAAAACATATTACTGGAGCTAAATATTACAACTGTTTTTCCTACCTTCCAGACTGTTATAGGTTTCAGTTCATCCCAGTATGCTATTAAAATCAAACTGTAGAGATTTGAAACATGTTTGTGATAAATAATCCATCACAGTGAACATGACGTCTGTTAAGTTTTTTTGTTGAAGTATATTTAACTGATCCAACATGGAAGACAATATATGCCTCCGACAGGAAATATAGTCCAGCAGAAAATGGTGTTTACTGAGAAATTAAAACGACCGTGCCTTCTACAATCGTGCAAAAGTGTTGGAAGGCAAAACACTGAATTTTAAGGTGTGTATCACCTGAACATTTGATTTTTAAAGATTAGGGGATTTGAAAATATAACAGGAAAACTAGAATATGGTTTTATGATTCTGAAATTGGTTGGTAACGTGCACGCGGGATGTACATATTGGGCTTAAACATGCAAACTGATTTTATATATATATAAATTTATTAATTTTTAATTACCCTATTATTATCAATGGCATTATCATTTTCCTTTATGTGTTTTATCGTCAGATTTTATCACGTCCACGTCCTCAGGGATGTTTCACACTTTTAGTCCAGGATACTTGATGGAAATGACAATGTCACTTTTATAACTTTTTTAAATTCCTTTCATTTGCTATTTATTTATTTATAAATTATTTTGTTTTCATTATAATTTTTTTTCTTTCACTTGTTCACTTCTGTTCTATTATCTATGTATGCCGATGTGCCTCTTTATGGGATGTTCATAATGTGTTTTTTACTTTTTACTTTTTTTTTTTTCCATTCTCCCTTTTGTAAAACCCAATAAACAAAGTGTGGAAAAAAAAACATGCAAACTGATCCTGAAGTGCCGCTCGACCGCACATCTTTTAATCACTGTATGCAGACGGGTCAAAGCTGAACGTTCCTGAACTTCCACCCCGGCAGAGTTGAGATCTGAGGCACGACGTTCGGATCCACTGCTCCGCCTCCCAATACACAACAACGAGCACGCTGCTCACCAGTTATGACGTGAAAGCACTTCAGTGTTGTTTTTACACCATCAGAATCTGCAAAGTGAAGCTCAGCGAAACACTTGAGACAAAATTACAGCTTCAATTTCATGTGTGTAAGGAGAGCCCAACGCTCTCAGCACAAAGCTTTATTATTAAGAGGAAGTAACTACCGGGTGTAACCGCTTTAACTTAACCACTTTGTCAAAAGGCTTGAAAACACCTCATGATTGGTTTAAATTGAATTAAAGAGCTTGTTCTTAACACCTGCTCATGTTTGTTTGAGTCCATATTAATCCTTAGCGAGGTGATCTTAATTAATGTCTGGGATTTGCAGTCAAATGTGAGTCTGTGACAGTAATTACATCGAGGTGTCTCGCTGAATGGCTTTTATTGGTTTCTTCCTTTCAGTGGCTGTTATCAGCATCTGGCCGCTTAGCCTGTTCTGCTCAATGAAATCCCTTTTCAGCTGAGAAAATGACGATCGGGCCTCTGCATGTTTAACGCAGCTTAATGGATTTGGAGAGTCTTCCTTACATTTTGATTCCATCTAGTAAACACCTCAGTATGTTAAACATGGACGACTTATAGTATGTTCAGATAAAATATCGCAAACATATTAACAATTAAATGAAAGTCAGTACAACATCTGCATCTATAAGCAGTTCTTTTCGCTCCATTTAACTGGCAGAATTTTTTCAGTTCCAAGTTCACATTGAAGTCAATGTCGCAAAATAAAAGGAAGTTATTGTCAAACAGGAAATGTCTACAAATTAGTGAGTGGGAGCGTAAAAGAGGACATATTATGCAGATTTTCCATTTTATTATTCAGTTAGGTGAAGGTGCAAAAAACACATTTATTAGCCTCTGCTATCCCTTGCTAGAGCACACTGTGCACAATGAGTGAAAACAGCCTGTTTTTGGTACTGTCTCTTTAAGGACCGCTCTCTGCTCTGATTGGTCAGCTGTGACAGACCTGCCTGGCAACGCTGGCCAAACACCCACGTCTAGCCTCATCTTTGGTGTGCGTGTCTAACACATGTGTGAGGGTAAATTCACATTTTACATGTTGACATCAACATGTTACAGAAGTAAAGAACCAATCAAAAATGAAGCTTTCAGAATGAAGCTTTTTTCCTGTGGATTTTTCTGACTGGATGAATTGCTATAGGCATCAACTCGAAGTTTTAAAGGATCATACCACCCATTTTGCATGTTTGAGCCTAATATATTCAATTTTCATACATGTA
>VXCM01004178.1:0-10362 GCA_014773175.1 Lucifuga dentata
AGATGGAGGCAGATGATTCGCTGTGGTGACCCCTGAAGGGAAAGCCGAAAGGAAAAGAAGATACAGGTTACCTTACTGCCAACCATTTTCTGAAACCGTCTTTTAGTTTTTGTGTTATTTTTGCCAAATCCTTTAATTCCCTAATCTTTCAAAATCAAATGTTCAGGTGATACAGAGTGATACAGGTTGTTTTTAAATGCTTTTGTTGAAGTAACTTTATTCATCGGTCTAACACGGAGCCACACGGGAGAAAAATGTATGTCTTCACTGGGGAATAATAGTCCCAGGAAAAGACGGCTTTTATAGAGAAATTAAAAATGACCCCTTCTACATTTGGACGTATGTGTTTCCAGGTGAAACATTGAATTTTAAGGTGAGTGCATCACCTGAACATTTGACTTTGAAAGATAAGGGGAATTGGCCAAATAACAGAAAAACTAAAATCTGATTTTATATTTTAGAAAAAGCATTATGCAGTAACATAACATAACATCATGTCAGGAAAGAAAACTATCAGAATGTGGTTCTGATAACCATTTCCTAACAGAAACATTTAAGACATGAATTAGCAAAAAACCAACTCTCTATTGGTTTGGAGAATAGCTTTACTAGACCAGAAGATGCACAACCCCAGTTATTATGGTGTAATACCATGTGAAGTAAAAACCTGGTAAACTGAGTCTTCTTAATAAAATTACTAGCAAAATTCAAATAAAACACAATTAGATACTTTGTACCTATAAATACATACAAAAAGTAAAGACATTTTTATTGATGTTTTTTTAGTTAGTATGCAGGTAGTATCTATTGGGTTTAAACATGCAAAATCACAGGTATGGTCCTTTAATCTCTTATCCAGAGAATCTTCCAGTGCAGGAAGAGGAAGGAGGGGTCAGTATCTTCCTCCCAGTCACACTGACAAGACATGTGAGTGCTGATGGGAACGCTGGTTGTTACGAGGGTCAAACTGTGATGCACCACTTCCACTCTCTTTATCCACTCAGGCCTCTTATTACCTGGTATGAAGACATCTGCATGCAGAGCTGACAGACTTGGCTTGCTGGAGCTCATGCCACAGCGTATATTTGAATGTCCACCTAACACAGATGACTCAATCACAGCATGCAGGCTGTGCTACACTTCATTGCCTCATCTTGTATCTCATCCCGACCTGCTCCTCTAACAGCTTTTTTCCCTCTGCTAGTTTTCTCATTATGTCCCTGACACTCCCAAAGAAATAATACAGAGCATTTCTATTGGTTTCTGTAGCAAAATGCATTTCCCTTCATCTAGCCCTGTGTGTGCATATAGAATCCACATACAGTCCCCGTCCTATCAAAATGTGTGTGCAGCCCCCCCTCTCCTACTCTTCAGCCTCCTTAAATAGGCTATTTTCTCCTCTAATGTTGTTTCCCTCTTTTGTTCTTTTGTATTGATTGGACAAGCTCGCAGGATCAATAGATTGCTGTAGATCAGAGTGATTGCTGTTCAGGCGGGCTACCATCTCCCAGCATTCAATGCGCTCTCCCTATAAACCACTCTGAGGGGCTCTCATTTCTGCGCCAAGGTTATGAAATAAAGAACTGATAAAAGTTGGCTGTGAGGCTTGTTTGTTTTGACCGATGAATAGGTTAACCGCCGTGGCATTGTAGCAAGCCTTCTGCAAGCGCTCTGGGTCTCACCTCATTGTGGAGCAAATTACCTAGAATCTATGGTCCCTTTATTGCACTCACAAATCCTGAGAGTTGTTAGTGCCATGGGCTGAAGAACAAAAGGAAAGATTGTATACTAATGGCCCCATGATACTTGTGGCTCTTTGATTTAATTGAGATATCAAAACATCAATCATTGCGTTATGCCATTAAACCAAAAGCTCTTTCTTACTATCGTTTAACTTACTTTTTGGTATTTTACTTTTTTTGGCATTAGGCTGACAGTGCAGTCCAGAAAGACTTTCTCATAAGTCTACAATATGAACCTTACCTAATCTTTCATTAGTTCATACATACTGCATACAAACATATTGTAACAAAGAAACCATTTATTAAATTAAATGTCGCCCTGTAGCACAATCATGCTGCAAGTCAAATCTGGAAGGGATGCGCTTATTTCTGGCATTTAAGTCTCAGAACATATTGTACTGAATGGATGTTGACATATGCAAGTGAACAAAAACATGATTTTGTTGATTTTGTATGAAGTGAGGATGAATTCCATTAAAGGAGACCATACCCCCCATTTTGCATATTTGAGCCTAATATATTCAATTTTCATACATGTTACGTTACTGACAATCATTTTCCAAAGGATAAAACCATATTTCAGCTTTCCTGATATTTTGCAAAATCTCTTAATCTTTCAAAATCAAATNCCCCCCCCCCCCCCCCCATCCTTAACAGGATAAACAGGTATAGAAAATGGATGGATGGATGGATGGATAAGCACAGGTCTTTTTTATATTTCCTGGTGGAGGCATACATTCACTCCACGCTTTTTATTGAGCTTAAATGCTAAATTTATGTAACTTCTAAAAAACCTGAATACACGTCTTGTTGGTGATGATGGATTACCTATCCCTGTCACAGTTCTGCATGTCTGGTCTCCTACTCACCTGCCATTTCTGCCTGCCTGGTCCTCAGCTTGNCACTTCAGGTGTGGACGCTGTCACTGATTTGGACCAATTAGGCATGGATTTAAGCCTCAGTCTCTCACTCACTCATTGCCAGATTGTTCTTAGCTATCCCCGATGCAAGACATTCCAGCGTTTTTTCTGTGGACTGACTCTCTGTTACCGAACCTGCCTGTCTTGGACTATCCTGCTCGTCAATTCCCGGGTAATCACCTCTGCCTTCTGTCTTCGACTCCGATTCCTGTCCCTGTGCTTGGGTTCCCCATTTGTCAGTCTCTGTGTAAGCGCTTTGTCCTGCCTGTTGGTCTGCCTGCTTCTGTATTGGATAGTGGACTCTATTAAAGAACTTAACCTGTCAGCGTTGTGTACTGTGTGCTGCACTTGGNTGTTGGTCTGCCTGCTTCTGTATTGGATAGTGGACTCTATTAAAGAACTTAACCTGTCAGCGTTGTGTACTGTGTGCTGCACTTGGGTCCTAACCACACCCGTCACAATCCTAAGAACATTTCAAGTATCAACAAGTTGATTTTAGTAGCGTACCAGAATGAACTGAAACCAATGGTGGAAGGTAGGAAAAACATTTTTAATTCACCGTTCCAGTAGTATGCTTTGGGAAATGATTGTCAGTAACGTTACATGTATGAAAATTGAATATATTAGGCTCAAACATACAAAATGGGTGGTATGGTCCTTTAAACTCAATACAGTCCATGCAAAATCCAAGATGATTCATAATTTGTGCCAATTGGAGTTCTGCTCAGCAGCATCGTGTTCAGTGCTGCCCCTGTTGGTTGGAAGTTATATTGCACCAATACTGATACATGTTTGGCTGGTCCCAAACTTGTTGCTTTTCTCGATCCATCCAGGACCAAATGATATGTTAGCATGATGGTCCTGAATCATATCAGAGCCAATGAAATTCTCATTGTTGATCGCATTATTTACCCTGCAAAAATTCAAACAGGTCTTTAATGAAGGTATGGAGAAAGTTATAGCAGTTATCACATGTTCTCATCACTGATCTGCTCCTAAAAATAAGCAATATATATAAACTTTCTGGGGTTTTTTTAAGGTCAGCCTCTCTTACAGCACAGCTGACAAACTACCTACTAACAGTGTTAACCTGACTAACAGCTCGGTTATAATCGACTTAGATCTCAGTGCAGGATGATGTCACTGACGGTGATGTATAGTCATCACCTTGAGAAGTGGGTCGGCTTTAACAGCTGTTACAACTGGTTCCGTTCTCACCTGGCAACTACACCTTTTTTTTTTTTTTTTTGCTGCAGTTGTGGGAATATCTCCTTTTCTGTAGCCCAGCTTAAGGAATTCCCCAAGGATAAATTCTTGGCCCCATTTCATTCTCTACTTAAAATGCTTCTTCTGGGCAAATACATCTGTAAATATAACTCCTTCTATCAGTGCTGTACCACTGCAGATGATGTAGTTCCGTTAAAATGTGACTTAATTAAACAGTCATCTTATTTGGTCTTTTGGCCTTAAACATTCCCATGGATACTCCTGATAATGCTGCATGTTTATATTGTTATCTTGTCAGCTAACTCTGACCTCTGTTTCTATCGTCAAGAAAATGTGGTTATTCAGTCTTTGGCAGGAGAAGAACATCTATCAAATAATCTACTCTTTACCATTGTACATTTGTATTCCTTTGTTTCCACAGCTAACTCCATTCCAAAATGCAGGCTTGTTAGGTGCAACACTAACAAGCTTTAAAACAAACACGGGCATGTTATTGCTCTTTTAGCCTTTTTTTCCTCCCCATTTGCTAGCAATTTTAGTGTTGATTTTAAGATCTGACTGACAACATTTAAGGTTAACCATGCTCCATAGCCTTCATCACCATAAAGATTCACTTTTGTGTGAAACTTGAAGGAATGGTACATCAGACTATCAAAGAATTAATAAAAGTTCCAAACACAAAACAAGGTGCAAAACAAGATGAGAAGATCCAAGAGAATCCAAGATTCTATGTGTAGAAAAAGTTCTGGCCTTCATCACTGAAATGATAAAAGCTTATGTGGTCATTCCACAGAGTTCTCTTGATTCCAACCCCATGGCTGAAGACTCCTAAACCCAAACAAACTCTGGAGCTGTTTAAATTGTAGTTTGAACGTAATCCGAAGTAGTTCTAAACCAACTACAAGATGATTGATTGATCTAGAACCAGAGAGGGCTAGCCTTTGAATACCAATAGCAAATCATAATGCTGTGAAAAGGTCTCAACTTATCATATCTTCGAATTAACATGTTGAAGTTTAGCATCTTGCTGTACCTGATCAGTATCTGCTGTTCAACCATCTGAAGGCAGCATGACTTCTTTATATAACGCAAAGCAATATGTGGTTTTTGGGAGTTGAAATCTAACAATAAATACTATCTCTGTCTGTCTGTGGCACCAACATTTCTAGAACCCGGCACTGTATGAAGTAGAGATTTGGCAGGTTTATTGCTCAGGACGCAAGGACATGCAGTGCTGTGTGTGAAGGTGTTTGGATCAGGGGCAGCACTAGGGGTGGGCTTATGGGGCTTAAGCCACGGATGTTTTCCAGAAAGCCCCGAACCATTTTTGTAATAGTGTGTTTTGAATTTTCTGTAGCATTTTTGCAGTTACCCTAATTCATTGCCAAGGTGGAACCACAGTGTTGCAAAAGGATTGGTCAGACCGAATTGGCGGACAGAATGACCATAATGCACCATATAGCTCCACTATTTAGATCAATGTAAACTTTTTCACTTAAAAAGATTTTTACCTTCATATAACTTGTTAAAATATATAAAATGATTTGCTAAATTTCTTAAGCATTTCTCAAAATTTATATTTAGCTTTGGTAGATACAATATAGCCAAAGCTACCTCATGCCTGGATTTTCCAGTGGAGATCTGGGCTAAGCCCTGGATCTCCACTANAAAAAAAAAAAAAAAAAAAAAAATGTAGTCTGTGTGGCATCATATGCTCTGTCTCAACCCGACCCCGTACAGCAAACAAAGCTAGCTCACGAGGATGTGAAGAACAAAATTATGGCATGCTGCGGCGCACACCATAAAATCCAGTCGGTTCTGAACAGGCATGTTTTGAATGGGCACTACACTAGTTCATTCAAATTTGACATTCTGCAGGCACTGTTCTACTTGGTATATGGCCCGAATAATAATTAAGACAACAAATGTAAGCCAGTTCTGTTGTTTCATGTTATTTAGCGATCCCAGCATAGTAAAGTTCTTCCTGTTTTAAGGTTGTCACTCCTGTTGCTAAACATTATGAGCAGTGATTGGCTTAAAAATGTGTGATCATGTGACTGCGTAAGTGCACTTATGTTCAGTGTTTGAAATTAAAATGTTTCTTTGCCATTGTGGACATTTTGTGTCGTCTTTACAGAACACAAAGCACCATGTGATTCATACTGATGGTTGTTCTTTACATACACAATGGAGATGGGAACTGTTCCCATTTTACCTCACTGACTCAAACCTTCAATGTGTAATTGAAATGGTGAAGGTAAGAAATGTCTTTTACGGTGCTGTATGGAAACACTTACCATTCTTGAAACCATACATGCAACATGTTCTAATTACAGTTGCTCACTGCGTAGCATAGCACAGCTATCTGAGCTGCATGGAGAAACAGAGAAATTGCTTTTTCATCACTGCACTTGGCATCAAGGCTACTTAAAACCTTCAAAAATGGCTAAAAAAAACAATAGAGGGTAAAAGACACATCAAAGTAGATGTAAGCCAAGAGATCATTGGTCTTTATTATACTCTACACTGTTTTTGTTGTCAGGTCAGGTTGTGATGATGTGACAAGTGGGTTTGAGTTATTTTACCACTACAACTCTCCTTCTGGGATTAACTCCAAAGTGAAGGTGACTCTGAAACAATGGCAACGGTTTATAGGGGAGATTTGGACAAAGCAATAGAACTGTATTATGACAGAAAATGGTGTAATCTGCTGAGGCAGCTGGTATATAGCAGGTAAGATCATTATGATGACTCATCCATCTGTCTCACTGTGCAACCTGTGGCTGTTGCATCAAGCACTCCAAAGACAGGAGTTGCAGCTTTGTCTGTTTTAAATGACTGGCTTCTTCACCTGAGCTAGCTGCTTTGGGACATTATGCAAATATCCCTTTCCCCTGGCCAGCAGACCCCACTGCTCTCTGGCTGTAATCAGATGTAATTATGCACTGTTGGCTGCAAAGGCTTTTTCAGCGAATAACTTCGGAATGATTATTATACTCTGACCTGATGGTGAGATGAGGGCAGGGCTGCAGTGAATGTAACGATGCACAATTTCTGCTTGTTTGGTCGTCTTTTTGACTCTAGTAGGAATCAGTGAGCAAGTTTTGATCACAGCCATTCCTAAATGATGATGAAAATACTTTAAGAAATGAAACATAACTTTCTATCCATGAGTATATTGCTGGTGTAAAGAAATGTAGCTTTTCTTTCATCCTGGACAAGGCCTGGATGAGGCCTGGACACCAGAGGTGGGCAGAGTAGCCAGAAACTTTTAAGTAAAAGTATTGTTATACTTTATTACAGTGACTTTAGTATAAATAACATTAGTCACCAAAATAATTACTTGAATGAGAGTAAGAAAGTATTTTTATTAAAAAGATTACTTGAGTTGTGAGTAACTTTGATCAAGCTTATTCTTTAGCAGAATCAACAAGCAATAAAGTGGTGGTCTGAAGAAAAAAAAGTAAAGTATCCATATGTAGCTTCTAATACAATCCAAATAATTTCATATAAAGAAACAGTAGACAGTAATAAATCAGATATTTACCACATAACAAAGCATGACAATTCTGGCCTGGCCCCAAGACAATTAGCTAGGTTAGCTTCATGAATTTACTCAGAATAGAACAGGAACACTTGAGTTAGCATTAGCAGCAGCAGCTAGCTAAGTAGCTAATGTTGCAGCTTAGTGCCACATTTCCTCAAGTTCCATGTTGATTCTTAGAAGCTTAAATGTCACAGTTTTAGGTCAACAAAGATGCAACGCATTATGTAACTGCTGGTTTTGGTGGTGGGGGGTATGGCCAGATGAAATTGCCAGTGATGCCTGGGACGAATAATTCCGTAATTGTCCACTATTTCTCCGCACCATCCTCTCTCTTTTTAGAATCCATTTTTTGTCTAAGTGCCAAGAAAATTATGAAAGAAAAAAACTGTGTTTGCTTTGTATCAGTTCATTTTAATTAATATTATATTGTGCAGTGCAAAGGCCACCAGCCGACTATCACCTCTCAATGAGCCCAACACCGTGTCAACCCATCGTTATGGAGATGATGGGACGCTGAATGTGATTGGACCAAACCAAAGCAGAGACATTCTCACACAGACAGTAGAGCAGCCAAACGTTCAGAAAGTGGTGAATTTTGACTCGTTCGTCGAAGTGATGTCTCACAGATAATACAAATAAAAAAGTAACGCAAAAAGTGACGAAATGTAACAGTAAAAGCATATATTTTTCTTCATAAATATACTCAAGTATGAGTTAAAAGTATCCTGCAATAAAACTACTCAGTAAAGTACAATTTTGTGAAAAAAGTTACTTAAGTAAATATAACGGAGTAAATGGAGACCAGACCACTTTACCTGGGTGAACTAGGCGTTCGCCCAGGTAAAGTGGTCTGGTTCCATGCCAACAGTGTCCATAAACGTTTTTCCTCCTGTGTTCCTGTCTTCATTGCACCATAGCAGGACTAACTCTGGCCTCATTACCGAGAACAGATTCTGCACTGATGAAAGCCTGTTGGCCATGCAAAATATCTGGTTCAATATTTCAATATTTCATCACGCCCTTACGGCAGAGAGAGTAAACAGCGCCTCAGTTCCCCTGAACTCCCTGACTGCATTGGGGTTTTTTTTCATTGTTTATGCTAACCTCTATGTATCATCGTGTTTCTCATCCTTACTATAAAATGGTGCTACTTTTAGAAGGATAGAGGCCAAGGCTTATTACTTTTCAAATGGTGTGCCATTCACTCAAGTTCAGCTGAAAATAAAGTAAATGCAGAATCGTTCATTTCTCTGTCTGTTTCCCTTATGCTTTACAGATTTTATATGACAAGTATAGGCTGTGGTTAGGCCCTCAAAGCAGAATGCAAACAAATATTATTATTCATTGTTTGAAACATTAGAGAAGGCAGTTCCAATAACAGCCACCATTAGTGAGTGCCTTTGAAATGTCCCTAGTCAAGGAATGGCTCCACCTACCAGCATTTAAAGTCTGATTTACAGTATGCATATTGACTTTAAAGGACCATACCAGCAATCGTGCATGTTTGAATCCAATATACTATAAAACCTGCATACAGACAATCGTTTTCCAAAACATAAAACCATGTTTTAATTTTCCTGTTATTTTTTCAGATCTCCTAATCTTTGAAAATCAAATGTTCAGGTGATACATCCACCTTAAAATTCAATGTTTCGCCTTCTAACACTTATACACAATTGTAGAAGGCACTTCTACATTTTCTACATTTTAATTTCTCGGTAAAAGCTGTCTTCTCCTGGGACTGTATTTGGCGATATCTTGTTCACTGTGATGACTTATACTGTATATCTCAAGCATGTTTCAAGTCTCTACAAGTTGATTTTAATAACGTATTGGAATGAACTGAAACCAATGGCAGTCCAGAAGGCAGGGAAAACGTATGAAATTTACTGCTAAGGTAGTATATTTTGGAAAATGGTTGTCAGTAATGAAACATGATTGTGTATATTGGGCTCAAGACTACATAACCGCTGGTATGATCCTTTAAGTTTTGCCCATACTGCAGCAAATGGTGTTTCACGTCATCTTGTAACAACAGGTGACAGTCTGCACAAATATGCTCCTTTCTCATTGCCTTTGTGATTAATTTTTTCCAGGTTTTGCCGACAACAGCCTCATCTTTACTCAAAGAAAAAAAATACCAATTTGTCTGTGTCTTGGGCCATTTGTCAGCTTTGTCATCACTTATATAGATGTTTGTGAAGATGGACTGATTTATATATATGTACTTACAAAAATCAACAACCAAACTGCAGCTCAGGTCTGTCAATCACAATCACTGACTCTCTATAATTCAGTCTAGATTAGCTAAGTGAATCAAATTTAACTGTCAGCACAGACACACACACACACACACACACACACACACACACACACACACACAGACACACACCTCTACAGGCGTGTCAGATATAAATCAGCCTTAAAGGACCATACCAGTCATTTTTGCATGTTTGAGCCTAATATATACAATTTTCATACATGTAATGTTACTAACACAATCATTTCCCAAAGCATACTACTGGAACGGTGAATTAAAAATGTTTTTCCTACCTTCCAGACCTCCATTGGTTTCAGTTCATTCTGCTATTAAAATCAACTTGTTGATACTTGAAACGTTCTTGGGATAGGTAATCCATCATCACCAACAAGACGTGTATTCAGGTTTTTTTAGAAGTTACGTTTAGAAGTTAATTTTAGCATTTAAGCTCAATAAAAAGCGTGGAGTGAATGTATGCTTCCACCGGGGAATATAGTATTGTCTTTGCTGTGTTTTATTTTAATGAGTCGGGTAGGAGAGTCATTTACACCTACAGGCAATTCACACTTTACAGTTTGCCTAACTTGCTTGTCCTTGGACTGTGGCCCACACACACACACACACACACACACACACACACACACACACACACACACACACACACAC
>VXCM01004178.1:10372-23841 GCA_014773175.1 Lucifuga dentata
AAAAAAAAAAAAAAAAAAAAAAAAAAAAAAAAAAAAAAAAAAAAAAAAAAAAAAAAAGAGTATATTTAAAGTCATGAAAAGCAATGTAGAGAAAATCAAGGTGGTTGTAAAATTGTCATGTTTTCACTGACAAATAGCCCTTTTCCCTTAAGTATTTCTTATTTTTACTTCCTTTAACACCCTCTGTCCTGCTTGCTTATAATTTGCTTGTGATGTTGGTGGTCTTATAACTGCATCTTATTTTACTAACTCTCTATAATTCAATCTAGATTAGCTAAGTGAGTCAAGTCTAAATGTAAACACAAAGTCACGGGTCTAATTTTAAACTCAAGAAAAACAGAAGAGGTGAAATAAGGAGGTTTAAGTATCTGCTGCCTCCTCTGGTGCTTAACTTTCTAATAGTATAATTATTCTGCTCTGTTTTCAGTTTTTAGAAGTGAATCCCCAAGTGTGATTCAAAGAAAGTTTAACTAAACAGGAATCAGCATCAGCCAGTAATTTCCAGCTGTGAGTTAAATATGGATTGCCTGTGGGCGTGCAAAACAGGTGTGTCATCTCCATAACACAATCACCACATAATCATCACCGCAATTATATTTAAACTGAACTGTGGTTTGAATTAAAAGCTACTCATCCTATTGTATGTTTTTTTTTTTAAATGCCTAGTTTATTTAATTTAGGGATGTTAAAAGTGAGAAATTAAAATTGAATTAGTTGTTACTATGAATTACGACAGAGACAGGGTTATATTCTACAGAGAGCTTTTATAAATATGTGAGTAGAAAAATAGCCTGAAATTTCTACTAAAAAAAAAAAAAAATCTATTAAAAAAATCATTTTAGAATAGTGGTTCTCAAACTGTAGTCCTAGTAGTGCAGGTGATGCCAGGTGGTACACCAGGTGACTCTGGAAATAGCTGCACAGAATCAAAGCAACTCACATTTATAGTTTGTTACTGTGGCAAATTATGAACAAATAAAATATGACGGTGCTAACAGAACAGGGTGGGGTTTGTGGAAGCAGGAAAGGGGGTGGGGTGGGGTAGCGTGGTTCGGAACGCTGTCACACTGTTGAGTGTTCTTGGTGTTGTGGAGCTTAACTTAACGAAACACCAGATATTGAGAAGGGGCCCACCTGAAGACCCTGAATACTTGCCTGCACCCACTCAACTTACAGCACCCTCCACTAATATTGGCAACCTTGGTAAATAAAAGAAAAATTAGCTGTGAAAAATTGTCTTTATTGTTTGTCCTCTTGATCTTTCATTCAAAATATTAACAAAAATATAACCTTTAATTAGAGTAAAATAATTGAAAGGAAAAAGAAATTCTTATTATGGAACAAATATTTTTCTTCAACCAGCCTGGAAGAGGATATGTGTGTGTGTGTGTGTATTGACTCCATGCACAGTAAGGATGATGGTTCTAGTGGATGAAGAATCTTTAACGATCGCTGCTGCAGAATTTCAGACATTAGTTGGTTTTGGGGGTGAAAAGTCTCTAAAACTACGATCAGATGCCACCAGGCACACTGAGAAAAATATCTGTTTCATGATCAGAGTTTCTTTTTCCTCCTTTCAATTCTTTTACTTTAATTAAAGGTTATATTTTTTGATAATATTTTCAATGAAAGATCAAGAGGATAAACAAAGACTTTTTCACAGCCAATTTAGATTTTATTTTACCAAGGTTGTCAATATTTGTGGAGAGCTCTGGATATAATGGTTAAAGGACCATACCGGCCATTTTGCATGTTTGAGCCTAATATATTCAATTTTCATATGTTATGTTACTGACAATCATTTCCCAAAGGATAAAATATTTTGCAAAATCTCTTAATCTTTCAAAATCAAATATTCAAGTGATACACCCACCTTAAAAATCCATATTTCTCCTGCTAATAGTTACACAGCCTTATGAAGTCAAATATCATATGAACTTATGAAGTCACAGTTGTTTATTTTTTTCCATAAACGCAGGTCTTCTTTTGGGACTATATTCCCTGGTGGAGACATACATTCACTCCACACTTTTTATTGCACTAAAATTACGTAACTTCTAAAAAAAAACAAAAAAAAAAAAAACCTNATGAACTGAAACCAATGGAGGTCTGGAAGGTAGGAAAAACATTTTTAATTCACTGTTCCAGTAGTATGCTTTGGGAAATGATTGTCAGTAACATAAACATAACATGTATGAAAATTGGATATATTAGGCTCAAACATGCAAAATTGATGGTATGGTCCTTTAAGCAAAGTGTCGAGTCATGACAGTCTTAATCTAGAAGGTTTGAAAATAGGGCTTATATAACTAGGGGTGCACAATATTTTCAGTGCTGTACTAAAATGAAGTAGCTCTATGTTGGTACACACCAATGTTAAAAGGGTTTCATTAATAGCCCAACTCATCCTGTGTGCACACGATGACTTCAGATGTGTCACATGAATGCATGAGGTTTTCTGTGAGTTTTTTCTTAGAGGCTTGTTGGTATTGCTGGATGTGTTTTACCCTCTTTCTCAATACATTTTAGGTATCCTCTGTATCTCCTTTGTGTTGGATTTTCAATCTATGTTTCTGAGTGTCTGAAGGTGGCATCTTTTTCTTCAACAGCTATGGTGGCTACCATGTTTGTACTCACTGCCCAGCGTTTGTTCCATTTATTGCAAACTAGTGCAGTGCCCATTCTAAATGTGCCTGTTCAGAACAGGCCAGACTTTTTGGTGTGCGCCACAGCCTGCCGTCATTTAATTCTGCATGTCCTCATGAGCTAGCTTTGTTTGCAGTGCCTCTTCTAAACGTGCAGTGCCCGTTCTGAACGGGCTGGACTTTATAACTACTTTGTACCTGCACAGCGCCGTCAAACAACTTCAACTTCTCTAACAACTTCTGCATGTCCTCATGAGCTAGCTCTGTTTGCTGTACAGGGTTGGGTTGAGACTGTGCCACTGGACTGTATAGCATATGCTGCCACACCCAGAGTGTATCTTGCCTCGTGGACTACTTTTTACCAGCACAGCTCAATTTGATAACTGCTCATCCAAACAACTTCACGTCCTTGGATCCTGAGCAATAAACCTGCTGAATTTCATACAGTGCTAGTTCTAGAGATATTGGTGCCACAGACAGAGATTTCTGTCTTTATAGTTAGATGAATGGTTTCTGCTACAGGAAATGTAAAATGCGTTGCCTTCTGTGTGTGAGAGGATTTATTTTTTCCTCTCAGACTTCAAGCCTATACAACAGCAAAGCTTTCATAAAGTCACGACAGGCTGAATCACTATTATTTTACATCGATTGGTAACAGAGAGGAGCAGCAAATGGACATTTATTAATATAAAAGCATTGTAGAATATCACCTTATATGTTTTTATCCTTTGTGCAAATAAAGCTAGTCTTCTAAATAGAAGTCTGGAGACAGCAGGGTTTGGGAGGGGAAGTGAAGAAGGAGGGATAAAGGAGGAGAAGAAGAAGTCAGGGCTGCTAATTATGTCCAGTTGAGATTTAAACAGCAGGTCTGCAGGTTAAACAGCAGTCTCATTCTGGGGACTGTCAGAACAGTCAGGAGGGGCCGCGTATGATAAATGAACCAGCATATGGCTATTGTTGGACCCATTAAAGGAAGCTCATCAACTCCTACACGACAGGCTGGATCCATTTCCTTCAGATGACAAAGCTAGAGGGGTTAGCCTCAATTATTACCATGGATAAAACACTGACAAACCTCCTTTTCTTTTGGCTGTTCTCATTACTATTAAAAATAGTTTCTAAATAAATAATGCAGGGAAGAGCAGCATTCCAAATATTTGATGTTTTCATTAACAAGCGTGATATCAGGCAGACAAGAAATGGAACACTGACGGGTCACTGATTATCAGCATTTATTGCTTAGTCATCCTTATCAGCCTCCAACAGCCATATGGCTCTTAAAAGATTATCTCATTTATTAAGTAAAAAAGAAGAGCTTTTGCTCTTTTTTATTCTGCATTTGTGTACAGTATCTGTCTTAGGTTGTAAGTAGGGAAACACTTCACCAAAGACACTATTATACTGTCACTGCAAAGTCTTGTTTGTTAAATACAAGACAGAATTCAAGAAGAAACCTCACAGATTGTTTCCACGCAGGCTCTGAGGGCTAAATCTTATTAAATCAGTGTCTTTTAGCTAACTGTCTGTCTGTGACATGAAAATCATTGAGAAGCTGTTGTAAAGACGGTGTTGTTGCATAACAATTACACATTTCATATTACAGATAGCCATCTACTATGTTAAAAAAAGTGGTTTACAGATTTCCCTGTTCTTATTTTCATTTAGAGGTCTATTCTGAAACCTTTGCAAGGCTTTAATGTGAAAAAAAAAAAAATACTGCTGCTCTGCTGTGCTGTTGCATTGCTGTGCACACTGAGAGAAAACAGGTCATTTTAGGTACTGTCTCTTTAAGACAGCTGACCACACCCCAAAATGTGATGTGGGCCAAACACTTGCTGGTCTGATATTCTGTTGGTGCCTTCCTTATTTGATTGATCCTTGCGTGACCTGGAAACCAATCAGGTCCGCCATCTTTAAGGACATCCCAAAGCCTTATTTCTGATCTGAGGATGAAGGAGGCTTCATCTGGGAGACATGAGCGAGGAAACGTGAGAGGCTCCTACAGGAAGTCTGTTACCTGACAGACACGCCCCTTTACTGGAAGTCTGTTTCTGATTGGACAGATCTGTTACAGCTGATCCGATACAGCGACACACACTTCTTAATATGACCTCATCGTGAGTCTCATCAAACGTGCAAACAGAAAAATAACAGCAACATCTCAGGTGTAAAATTACTCCTATTATTGATGTTTAATTTTGTCTGATTGATCATCTGATTAAAAGGACTGGATGTGTTCAGTGCAGCTCTGAATGATAAAGAAACATAAAATAACTCTTATATTGCCACAACCAGCTGTATTGATCTGTTCTAACAAAATCCACTGAAATATTCAATAAAACATCCTGTTTGGAAAAGTTCATTCCAAACACTGAAAAACATTTATATTTTAACTCTGAGCAGTGAAACACTTGAAATGTGATGATCTGTAGATTAGAAAGTCAGATTGTTCTGGACGTTTGTCAAACTGTTCATGTTCATTGTTAAGTAATAATCAGAGGAGAATATTTCATTATTTTATGATCTTGTAGAAACTAAAACAGCAGCTCCACACGCTGTGTGACAAGTCACGTCACTTCAGATGATGCTTAAGAGCGAGGATGTTTCATTTCTCTTAAATCATAGCTCCTCAGCTCCTCTGTCCTCGCTTCTTTTCCTCGCATCTTTTCCTCACGCCTTCAGTGGGCAGGACTAAGACGCAAGGAAAATACGCAAGTGAGGGAAACATGGAAACGAAATAAGAACTTGGAACGCACCGTGTGTGTGTGTGTGTGTGTGTCCCAAGTGAAAAAGATTCTTTCAATTTTAGTTCCACTCCACATCTTCACACCTGTATTTCTTAATTTACTCTTAATACTCTTAATAGCAAATGTGTCTTGTTTTAGTTTAGGGACTACAGGATGCAAATCTTGAAAAAAAAAAGTCCATTTTAAGGAGTTTGAATCACAATATATGTCATTCAAAACCTCCAGGTTATTCAGTCAGCTATCAGAGATTCTACATAGTATGGTGTGTTTTTCAAAAACTAAATGACTTTTTTTTTTTTTTTAAAGAATTAAACGTCAAACATTTGAGGGAAATGTGCTGTAAGTATGAATCACATTCAGTTCATTTCAGTGGAATTGTGGCAAACATGAATGATTCATTTAAGGAAGTAAAGGAAGTTTGTGTTAAAATTTTGCAGGGAGTTCAACTTTTGTGAACTTTGACATGCAAACTTGAACCTTTAACCACTACCAAACTGTTTTCACAGAGTTGACCTCTGACCTCTGAGGGTTCATGAGTTCAGAATGGTTTTTATTTTAGCTAATGTCATTTCATACATGATTTCTTCTTACCAACTGAGCTATCACAAATCTATGTTGACTGCTGTCTCATTCTGACTGATAAGATGTGATTGACAGTAATTTGGGTAAATGTGATTGGACAGTTCCTGTAGCTCCACAGAGATCAAATACACTTTAAAATCATTTTCAACACGATTGGAGACAATAAAAACTTTATCAAAGTGCAGCTTCATACAAAATCAACATTTTTGAATTAATAAATTGGCCGTACAGCCACTTCATAATGCTATTAATTTATAATCCCAAACTAGTGTTTATACAAAAGCTGTGTTTTTGCTTTTTCCATAAAATATAAAGTATGTTTTATTGGTGTGCAGAAAGGAAAACTGGTTCCTGTTGGTTTAGACCCCAGTTTGTGGTCATGTGTTTTTGCTGCTACTCAAGAAAACTAAACTTAGCTAAAAAGCTAAATTCTTGAATGGAGTTTGGCTTTAGAGATTATGTAAACGTAAATTGTGTAACATGTAACTGTAACATATAAATTGTGTATCACTAAAATTCTTAACTTTTTTTTTGTTTATACCGGCCTCCTCCAAGAAAACCCCTAAATTCTAGGCTCAAAGACAACATCTGCTGACAAAGCGATGGAACATGAGCTTTCAGGCGTCTCGTTTTGATTAAATTGACCACAGCAGGGTTCAGAGAAAGTATTATAATGCAACATGCCATGTGAACAGTTTCATTTTTAACCTGAAAGTAAGATGAAGTTGGAGTCACAGTGAGTGACATCTAATCCCTGAATGTAATCCCAGCCTGAAGAGAAAATCAAAATGCATCACTGTCATTTGTAAAATGGGAGAAAATTGCTTGAGAGGAATATAAATTTGCTTAACTTAGCATTAACAGTGACGTGAGGCGGCTGCTGGCAAAAATAAACCAACAAACACTGAGCAGATGGATGGAGATGAAGGTCCTGACTCCTCCTCTTCCTCACATCTGGGATTGTCTCTGGAAGAAAAAAAAGAAGAAAATGTATGGATCTCTTTATTGTTGTTTTCTTTTTAGTTTGTATAAGCATCCTGTGAATGTCCTATCAAATATTACATGTTTTTTCATGTGTATTTGTGTATTTTATGGAATTGCCTTGAACTGAAATAATGATTGGAAAAGCCTTTTTTTAGAAAGAATATTATAAAATGAATTGCACCTTTACATGTCAAACTAAAGTCATTATTTCCAGTTCCGCTTTATTTGATGGAATGGAGGAGCTGCATGTGAATATTGATTTTTTTTCTTTTCATGTCCATTCCAACATATTTCAGGAACACGTTTGAGAAATAGCCACTGTTAATTATCTCTGACAGGAAACATGATAAATTCATATGTTAATATGTCGTTTGCTTGACTGAGAAATGAAGCCCAGCCGTTCTGCAAAGGAAAAGACCAGACAGGTCATCGCTTTATACCACAGGCAACCCTCAGAAACAGCCAGTGGAAACACTTTCCATATATATATAATATATATCCCAGACACATTTTCCTCTTCATATTCTAGGACATTTGGTAACCTGTTACTAATTTATATCATTTTTCTCCAGGGCTCTTCTAAAGAACAGCCATGTTCAGATTTATTAGTTTTTGGACTACTCGCATTCTACACACATTAAATTTACTGATCCACATGGAGAGATGTACTCTCACTTGTGCTTTAGTAGAAAATTGAATGACTGCGTGTGTAGAAATATGGCTTCCATGTTAGAGGGAAACTGATGAGAGCAGATTTTAGATTGGTGCAATCAAATGCAGAACCCAGACGAAGCATAAATGGTTAAATTCGACACAGCACCTACAGCACAAACGTGCGCCGATTCCTCACTGATCAAAGAGCGACTCCAGCCTACAGTCTGATCCCAGCAACCTTTTCCACTAATCAAACACACCTTTTCTCACGTGTTAACAGTATTAATTCCAACCACAGAGCGTATAAACTCTAATATGGTGCATGGGCGTTAATAAGTTCAGAAACAATCATTCCTTTCCCACAGTATTTACAGATATGAGTATTTTGCATGGAGGCGGAATGATTAATTACTTGTTTACTACTGAGTAAATGCTCCCTCACCTCTAATTTAACCTCTTGCCACTGAGCGCTCATTAGCAGCATTGGTTGTATAAAGATGGACTGCATTTAGCTTCATTTAAATAAAATTATTTGGTCATGTTTCATAAAGCCTGTCATGTTTACAGGGATGATCATGTATGCATTAACATATTCTGTATTTTAGAGTGCCGTTTATGCTGTTACAGAGCGATAGCAACCCATTACACTTCTCCATGTAAATATAACTGAGGTGAATGTAATAGTAAACTTAACGGAACAGGTTAAACTGAACATACACACCTTATCCTTCATTTTATGTGTTATATATTTAATGCCAGGTGTAAAAATACCAGTGGAGGTATCAGGTTAGCGAGAGCCAAATTACCATATTCTCAGATTGGTTATTAGCGCAAATAAGCTTTGTACACCTCCCTCATTAAATGACACCTGTCCTTATTTCCAGTTCCACTTTGATGGAATGGAGGAGCTGCATGTGAATATTGAAATTTTTTCCCTTTCATGTCCATTCCAACATATTTCAGAAACGTGTTTGAGAAATAGCCCCTTTTAATTATTTCTGACAGGAAACATGATGAATTCATATGTTAATACTGTCGTTTGCTTGGCTGAGAAATGAAGCCCAGCAGAGACAATTCTAGATGTGAGGAAGAGGAGGATGTGAGATGTGAGAAGAGGACCTTCGTCCTCATCCATATCTATCATCCATATATATAATTGACCTGTGATGTTTTCAGGTTGAAGCATGTTTCAAAACAAATGCCTCTCTTCTCCGTTACCATTAGCCAAACTGGATTTTTTTTCTGGTTTTTTTTTTTTTTTTTNTTTTTTTTTTTTTTTTCCCTTTTTGGTGAATTTTATTAGCCCTGCCAAGCATTTTTCTTGGTTTTAGCAGGATTCCTCAAAAATTTACAAACTGATTTTAATTAAACTTGGTGAAGGGTGAGGCACGGCCGAGGGAAGAACCTAATGAATTTTAATGTAATAATAATAATAATAATAATAATAATAATAATAATAATGATAATAATAATGATAATAATAATAATAATAATACATTTATTTATATAGCACCTTTCAAAACAACACTTACAAGGTGAATTTTAATGTGGTCAGGATCCAGGAGTTTTTAAAATGATTTCCAAACATTACGAGAGGGTTTTTTTTTTTTTTTTTANAAAAAAAAAAAAAAAGCATGTTTATTCCATAATAGACTATCAATAAGTACAACAGGATCCAGATCCTGACAGAGATCTGGACTAAACTACTGTATATACTAGGAGACACATGAATGGAATTGTTGTACAGTAACAAATAGTCTGCAAACAACAAATTATTATGGTTCTTTCTAGAACGAGACAAATTTTGTCTCGGCTTGTTTGGACTTGGTGGACGTATCGGCTTTAATTAGTTCTTCAGGTTTACTTTGGGATTATGAAAAACAGAAGACAGACAACAATTTACAGAACATTAATAGAATTTTAATCAAAGTTTATTGAGGAAGACAGCTTGATTCTTTTTTTTTAATCTACTGTTGATTTAATGTCTCCACTTGATATTCAAGCCGGGATGCTCAGGCTTGACACAGGTGGTGTTGGCAGTTTGACTCAAATAAAATGCAAAAGACAACACCTGACGACCACATGCTCCACAACCACAGGTATTCACAGAAATCCTGTATCGCCTAATAAAACAAAGTCTATGACTAAATCAGTATCAATTACGCTGAAAAATGTCAGCCAGTGCTTTTATATGCAAGCTAAAACTTTGAGGTGGAACAGTCTGACTGCAACCACCCAATGTAAAATGAATTATATGTGATTCCCTGTAAACATTACAATCCTCCTCAATTAGTGCACAAACCGCACACATCTGAAGCAGCCTGAGATCAGTTTATTCCTCGTAAAAGTTCAGTTTCAGTCAAATTACTTTTATCTGAACAATTAAATTAGGTTGTAAGGAGGCATGAAAATTGTGTTTTTAATAAAAGAAATCTGCCAAATAGGGTGTCAAATGAGCTTGTAGTACAATTTACCTTGTAGCAGAGTTCACAATGCAAAAGAAAAACTGTCTTGTTTTATTGTCTCCAAAAAAAGTAAACTGCCTTTGAGAAGAGGATGAAATGGAGAGGAATATGACATTTTCTCACTCCAATAGCAGTTTTATTTTAATTACTTGTAAAAGGTTTGGCACCCGGCTAGAACAAATTTGTTGTAAAGAGAGCTCTTTAGCTGTGTTGTCCATCGCAAGCTATCCAACAGCTTACTGCATTTCCAAAAGCGGCTTCTGGTAAACCAAGTACAACCCATATGGACTGTGAATTATCCAACCACAAAATGTCCGAATTGGTGCTAACTTGATAAAAGCATCCCATTAATATTGAACTGTAACAGTACCTGAAGGCTTTAAACATCTCCTCATATTGCTACTCTGCATTTTAGCCTCACAAATGACTCTGTGATTAGTCAAGAACATGCTGATGTGCATTTTTTGGGGAGTAGGGAATAACATTAGTGGTTTGGTATAGCCAGAGGAGGAGAGAGAGAGAGAGAGAGAGAGAGAGACAGAGACAGAGAGAGATTGGTGATTTGCAATAATTGCATTAAGAAAGTGGTGCTGGTTGACTTAAAATGAAATAAACATGACTGCTTAATGCACCCCGACATAATGCTTCACATCCTCCCCATTGTTCTTAAGAGACTGTCTTCATAATTGTAAGACTTCATAATCACATGCTTTATTCTTGGCCTATCTTATGAAAGATTAAAATTCTGTTTAAGGCAAGCGTCTTCCTGTGGCTTTGCAAAAGTGCTTTTGCGTGCCAATATCTGGGGTAGTTATCACAGGAACGGACATCTCATAAATGCGTGCTCATGGATACTCATGGATACTCTGCCAAATTTATCAGTGTTAAATGTAACGTCTAAAGTCTGTCCAGACTTGCTGGGTAAGTGAAGCCCTGAGGAGCTTTCTGAAGGGAAGATCGAAGGGACCAACAGCGAAAAATAAATGGCATGGAAAAACATGGGCTTATGATAGTCTATAGAGAAATGGGTTGCTGGCCCTGTGCCTTTTGATATCAGTTTGAATTAGAATGATATTATTGATTTGTGAGAGCAGCATGACAATGTGCCTGTAGCCAGTCCTCGGAGAGCTGAGAGACAGAGGCAGAAAGGCGAAAGGACAGAAGAAGGCAGGGAGGGAGATAAAGAGGAACAGGCAAAGGAAGACAGAGTGAGGGAGGGAGGGAGAGAGAGAGAGAGGAAGACGAATAGGCAAATGGGGAGGAAGGAAGAGACAGTAGCATGAGTGAGGGTCTGCTTGCAGAAATAGAACGACTCCCCAATCAATTGTGTGTCAGTGGCCCCGCTGTGAGACTGCAGGGGATCCCTCAGCAGGAACACATAAAGGAGAGGTCGTAATAGGCCAATACATTAGATAAATGGCATTTACTGCTATGGAAACGACTCCAACCTGGCTGGAGGTTGCCCACCGTGCTGGCAGTAGGTTTGTATTTATAGTCCTCTCTCGCACCTCGTTGGGCAATTTTTCTGACACCCCTCTCCACCAACACCACCACCTCCTCCTCTTCAGCCTTGTCTTTTCTATCCGTCTTCACCTCTTTTGGTCTCATTGATCCTATATCTGATATCCTGCCACCCACACACCCAGCTGCTGCTTCTCTGGTGTCCGTGGTGTTCCTCAGTGCTGCTGCTGGAACCCACCACTTCTTATTAGTGCAAGAAATGACCTGCTGGTGCGATACATGTAGCCCAGGGAGCACCAGAGAGGAGGAGCAGTCAGGAAGGAATGAAGGAGTGAATATCAAACAGGTCATGAGTTGATTCAGTCCAGCAAACATAATTACTGAGCAGTTTTTCGTCATGCATCATTACTTTAATAATTAGTTTTTGAGGATGTGATCTCAGCTTGAGCTGGTTTGAGAGCTGATCCGAAGCCTTTAAGTTTGTTAATCTGCCTGTTGCATGTAATGTATAGACTTATTCAGGACATATCCTGCACTCCACACAATGCATGCTGGGATAAGCTACAGCAACCATACTTATTCACCGCCACCCTTCTCATGGTCCCGAATAGAAATATGAAGTATCGAAAATGAATGCATGAATGAAAATGACTGCATGGCAGCATTCCATGCAGCACATTTTTCAGTTGAATGTCATCCTCCTATTAATGTGCATTTGAAGAGGATCAAGTATACGAGTCAAGGCTACATTAGCGTTTTGTTGATGTTACTCATTGAGACTCCTAAACCAGCACCCAAACATTATTCCCACATTACTGTAGAAGTTACTTTAGCAAGTAACCTTTAATCTGACTTTAAGAGAAAGTTCTCAGGTAAAGTAACTCGTCCTCCACTGCCAACATCACTGGCACCACTTAAGACTGCAGAGCAACAAACCTGTATCGTATTTGCAACCTGCCTCTGTACAGCTGTGAAAGCTTAGGAGTATGTCTATGAAGGTTCTCAGTCATCTAAGTCATTGGATATCTATCAGTGGTAATTATCAATCAATCAATCAATCAATCAATCAGAGTTTTATTGTCAAAACATCCATATACAAGTACACAGGGGGGATGAAATGCTGTTTCTCTGGGACCTCCTGGTGTTAACATAGTGCATGTAGACAAGAAGTGCAGTAACAGCCAGTCAAAGTCTGTGCAAAGATTTTGTAGTTCCATAAAGTTTCATAAAGTGGGGTTGTGGATAATTCACTCTGACCTCACCAATCATCCAAGTAGCTTCTTCTGTTCTGAACTTTAGAATGGGTGAGTGGACGAGTGGTAAAACGGCTTCAGTGCTAACAAGTCCAGTTGCTTTCATGCTTGAAGTTGTTCAAAATCTTAGAGGGTCAGTTTGCACAGGTCAGCAATTGAGTCGGTACTTTTTGTTATCTTTACAGTTGTTTTGGTTTGGTTTCACATAAAAAGTGTTCAAGAGAACACATATATCAACAAAAGCCATGGGAGAACATTGACGTTGTTTGGAAATGTCTGGAACCAGGAGCATGACTATCAAAACAGGAAGAAGTTATTATGTGCCAGGGTAGCAATGTTGCAGAGAACTGACATACTGTATGTTGTGGTCATAGTCATCACTTGGGGAAAGCAAAGCCAAGCGATTTGAATACAATTCAAGACATCTTAGGAAGAAGGGTGGGTAATCACTTTTATAGGGTCAGCGTGGCATGTGGGGCCGGTCCTAAGTGGTTGTGTGTGCTGGGGGGTATTGGCTGTAGGCTGGGGTCCCTGCGTCCTGTCTTGCTGTGGCCTCATGGCCCATCCTTGGTGCCCTTGGGGTACCCAGGGC
The DNA here is from genome assembly GCA_014773175.1 of Lucifuga dentata. Lineage (NCBI taxonomy): Eukaryota > Metazoa > Chordata > Actinopteri > Ophidiiformes > Bythitidae > Lucifuga > Lucifuga dentata. The sequence goes on from VXCM01004178.1 coordinate 23,756, forward strand.
ACCGTGGACTGATGTGATGCTGGGCATCTCTGTGGGGCTCTGGGGATGTCCCTGAGGGGGGCAGCTTGCTGATGGGGATGGGTGTC
>VXCM01004178.1:24187-29187 GCA_014773175.1 Lucifuga dentata
GCCTGGCCTGCTCTTCCGGTGGTCTGCTTGTCTGCTCCGGTGGTGCATGTGGGTGCCCTTCCTGGCTCCTGGGCTCGTCCGTTGTCCTGGTTCTCCTCTGTCCCCCCAGGGCTCTGCATCCTGGATGTCTTTCCGTCTGGGGTGTCCTGCCTGGCCGTGTGGCTTCTATCGGGCTCAGAGGGGTCCCCGTACTATGGTAAGGTTCTGTGTTTAGGTCCCGGCCCGACACATCAGCTACTATTGCGATCCGATCCTAAGCCATGATCTGGGTCTCTGAGGTTGCTGGACCAGTGTTTGAGGCCGTCACCACCACTTAGTGCTGGGTGTTCTCAGGGGGATCAGGATTCTGAGGATCTGGATTTTGTGCATGGAACTTCACATTCTAAATACATAGACTGTTTATTGCTGTCACTGTCTATGTGTTGTTGTTTGTCCTGGTCTGTTGTGTCGTAGGTTTTAGCCTCTTTGGTGTTTCACAGATTAAACCACTACACTGGTTATTACTGGTTATTACTGGTTATTACTGTCACTACTCGTCTGTGTGTTTTTGTCTTTGTGTTGTTGTTCAGGTGTTTAGCCCTCCTTGATAGAAATTGTTTATTAGTTTTAAATAAAGTGTAATAGGTTGGTCAAGGAGGGCCTGTGAAGGTCACACACTCACACACACACATTCACCTACGCACTTTATACAGTATTATCTGTCTGTTGCTAGATTAAATTGCATATATATAAAAAATGGCTGTGCCAATCTTGGCATATACCACAACTATATATGCAGACAGAAAAAAAAAAAGAAAAAAAAAACAATTCAAGACATCTTGAATGCTTCTTGTAATTGCTTCAACACAAACAAACTGCTCCAGAGTTTGTTTGCGACCAGACCCATCCAACTTCTTCAAAAGGGTGTTGATGCAGTTACTTTGATCTGCACTCAAGTGTGATTGCTGCCCAAATGAATCATACCAAGAAAAAAAACATGCTGGAGTCTAATTCAACCAGACTAAGTGCTGGTACATGCTTTACATGGACACACGTGGACGCAGACATGCTTCATAACGGACTGTCTGTGTATCCTGGCATTCATGGTTCGTGTTCTTTCACGACACCATGCATTTCAACCGCTCGTTGTTTTGCTGTGCTTCACGAACAGTTGGATTCAGGACAACTTAGGAATGGGTAGCACTTGCAGTCTTCCTCATGGAGGAAACATATAGATTCTGGTACTTCCACAGCTCCTCTTCCAGTTGCTTGTCAAAGTTTGGCATTGTTTGTTTTCCTTCGCTTGGACAATCATCAACGAAGGTGCACTGACATCATGCGGACGCCATCCGCATTGTTTCAAATTTCGAGTGATACGAGACCTTACAAATGATCCTCAAACGTGGCCTCTGTGTTTGGCTATTTTGGCAGTAATTACATCACATTTTCTGCACACCCACAGTCGCATCCATGTCCGTGTTAAGTATAAACCAGCCTTAAACCATTAAGGTGTGAAAATGCCTTTAAAGGCGGAAAAAAGTAGCACTATCTTTTGAAATTCCTATTATAGGTGGATGGTACAACCTGAAAGCATTTAAAATTCAAGAGAAAATGTTGTTCCTGATTCCCAAGCAAGTGAGATAATGTAAAATTTACAAACTGGTATTATCTTACATATTTGGGGAAACAATGAGCAACAAAATAAAATACAGTCAAAATGTGAGTTAAAATGATTAGAACAGGGATACTCAAATACAAACCTTAAAGGTCCACAAAGAAAATTTTCAACAAGACAAAGGTCCGTTTATTAAAGTCAGTCAAGCCAGGGTTGGATTGGGATCATAATTTTTTACCGACCAGGTTGAGGATGACTGGATTAGAACAACGTTACACTGTATGTCTTGAGATAATGATGATGTTGTTCAATAGTGTACAGATTTAAGAAGAGGAATTAGATTTATCTGGTGGTACCACAGTAAAAAAAAAAAAAAAATTGCTTTGGGCTTTTCAGGTCTTTAGTGAAATAAATTATGTAGCTAACAGGTGACAGGGCTTATCTGATGCTGATTATTGCTACAGAGCAGAGATTGAGGGAATGATGGCATGAATGCCCACACTCAGCATCTTTAATTTCCGTGGCTGGTTTTTGATGTGGGTCCAGGACTTGGTAATACAAGGACATTTTCATTTAGAATCAAGATGCTCTTCTATTTGTTTCCAGGCTTCCTATTTATCCAAACGTCTTAATTTCAACTTTAGTGACACCTTAAAAAAGCACAATTTGCACAAAGCACCCCCTCTTCTACCCTCTGCATACTTTATCTCCCCATGATGAATAATTGATTACTTATTCAAAGGAAAAGGGCAGGCAGACTCGCAATACTGTCTTATGTACGAGTACTTATAACCCAAAAGCATCATCATATTCATGCCTCCCAGGGGAGCAATTCCAACACAATTTACTGAGCAGGAACATTAAACTATCAGAAGCAGGCTACAGCCCCCTGCCTCCCCAACACAACAGCCATGGTCAACTAATGCCAGGGGACGAGAAGACACCGGGGCTTTGCTTTCAGGTAATAGCTCTTATGGCGCTTATTCATTAAACAGAGTGTCTGAACAATAGCGTGCTACGTAATGCAGCTGCTTCACACATCCTGCATTATTTATGAGCCGAGAACAGCTTTATTTTCAGAATGGGTTAAAAGCATAAAAGTTGTTGAGGAACTTGTTTTTATTCGGCTCAGTGCATTCAGCGTAATGTTGTAATTGTAAAGGGACATAGCCTGATTGAAAGATGCAATCAGTAACTTTTTCCACATTAAGGTAACAATAAATTAATAGGATGTGGTACTGGATTATAATCAGTGTGTTTCTGGCTGGCACCCAGAGTGTATTTATGCCTGGACATTTACCTAAAATTCAAGGTAGTTGTCAAAATATCTCAAAAGATGGAACAGAGGAACAACTTACAGGATCTAACTGATCAACAGAAGAACTGACGTGAGGTGATACTGTATTCTACACATTAAAACAGGCGTTACTGCAGTATTTCCTCATTTGCATGTCGTTTAGCAATTCCTAAAACACACTGTCACATAAAAATTAAGACCTGTTTCAGTCTAGTGTTAAATTTCAGATGCACGTAATCTGCAAGACATTTCAAACTGTATTTGCCTCAATGCGTTAGTTATCAATAAGTTTGATAAATAAGCTCACTCAGCTGATCAGTCAGTGTTTTTAACCCTCTGGAGTCTCAAATTTTTCAAGAATATTCTTTATACAAGAAAAAAAAATCTAAGCTAAAAGCATTTGGTAAAAAAAAAAAAAAAAAAAAAAAATCTAAAATAAATCATAAAAAAGTTGTCAGTTCTTTACTCAACTCTGTGAGATGCAAGAAAACAAAAGAAATCAAAGATTCCAAAGAAATTCAAACATCAGCTAACAATGTGTCAAAAGTGACGCTAGACTCCAGAGAGTTAAATGGAAAATTTTGATCTGATCTCGCACACATTCTAGTGGTACAGAGAATCTTCCTCAAGCATCACCACTGCTCTCTGCAACTCTCTCTCACATGACCCCCCCCTCCCCCCGTTGGTGATGATGGATTACCTATCCCAAGAACGTTTCAAGTATCAACAAGTTGATTTTAATAGCATACCAGAATGAACTGAAACCAATGGAGGTCTGGAAGGTAGGAAAAACATTTTTAATTCACCATTCCAGTAGTTTGTTTTGGAAAGTGGTTGTCAGTAACGTTATGTGTAAATATGTGAAAACTGAATACTGGTATATTAGGCTCTGTTACGTCCCTCACTGTGTAAAAGGTCCGTTGACATGTTTTCTTTATTTCTTAGCTCTTTCACTCTCTTTCGTTGTTTCTCTCCTTCTCCCATATAACCGCTCCTTTCTTGTTNTTCTTAGCTCTTTCACTCTCTTTCGTTGTTTCTCTCCTTCTCCCATATAACCGCTCCTTTCTTGTTGAGTATGCAAAACAGACTGTGCTGGGCCACTCTTCCAATTGGTTGGTTAGCAGAGGCGGGATAACATCGGGGGAGCCACACTCTCGATTGGCCCGTTTCTTCCCTCTGGGATGCACCTTCGACTTCTCCTGCGGTGGACACATCTGATTGGAGGACAATTTCATCCCCTCCACCAATGAAGATTCTGCTCGGTCCCTGGACTTGCTTAAATTCATTACAAACGCTCATTGTGATGGCTGGCTGTGTGTTTGTGCCAGTCCGATTCGTTTTCTGAGGGTTTTCTGAGAGCTGTGTAATTAGGATCTGCTATTGTGACCTGTGATAGTTCAGTGATTTAGAATTGTGTTTTNTGAGAGCTGTGTAATTAGGATCTGCTATTGTGACCTGTGATAGTTCAGTGATTTAGAATTGTGTTTTTCTTTAGGTTTTTCAACATCTGATTGGTTAATTTGGGCACGGTTGTATTAAGGAAAATCTTGTAGGGTGTTGTCACTTCACTCTTTTTTTTTTTGTGAATCACTGTTGTTACTTTTTATTATTTTAGTAAAGGAAGGTTATCTGTTAAACTCTTTTGTTTGCTATTTTATGGTTGGTTTTCTGGCACCACCTCTGTCCCTTCCGCAGTTGGTGGTTTGCCTTAAATTTCAGTTACTGTTGTTAGCCAATCCTGTGCTTATCATTATTATTTTGTGTTGAAACAATAAATTACCTTTCTTTGCCATTTCCATCGGCTTTTATGTTGCTTCCCTTTCCCCTAGACCATAGGGTTGTAACAGGCTCAAACATGCAAAATGGCTGGTATTGTCCTTTAAAATGTGCATTTTGCTTTAGCACCAGAGAAAGTAGTAAATACTGTATCGTGAAGCTCATTAACACACGACTTTCATTGACTTTGGCAGTTTGGACATTTTCCGTGAAGCCAAAGTGTATCAGAGCTGATCTATAATCACTTTATTTAACAGGTTTAATGAACACCAGTTGGTCAGTAGATGCATATGAGAGATTTCTGCTGAACAGCAATTTTTGCTGTATCTGTTA
>VXCM01004178.1:34187-71505 GCA_014773175.1 Lucifuga dentata
CAGAGCAGCTGCTGTGGATTTTGTTTTTTGTCGCCTTCTCGCTCTTTCTCATCTTTATTATCNTAACAGAGCAGCTGCTGTGGATTTTGTTTTTTGTCGCCTTCTCGCTCTTTCTCATCTTTATTATCTACATTGTCTTCCGACCTCCGCAACAAACAATCCAGCTATGTATGCTACACAGCGATGTCACCATGTTTTACTGTCGCACAAAAATGACGGTTATTGTTATTCTTGTAGCATGCAGCTGACATTTTAGTTAAATCTGCACATGCGTGGCAGTTTAGGACCTCAACGGTGTTCACATGGTGTCTGATACAGGTCACTTACAAACATGAATGTGAACCATCAACACAAAAAGATCAGATCTGATTANGATACAGGTCACTTACAAACATGAATGTGAACCATCAACACAAAAAGATCAGATCTGATTAAAAAACTGGAACTGAGCATTAAGGCCTGTAATGTGATGTAGCCTAATAGAATTATGCCTCCCACCCTATTTGCGTGCCTTTACTACCAACATGACACTAGATTTGGCAGCAGAGTGATTTACCTGAGACAGATGTTAGACTTTTTCGTGGCTCCTCTCTTACCAGCTATCATGACGCATGTTGAGGAACATCATCATTCCCAAACATCTTCATTGGAGCTGTTAGAGAGTGTCTAAGCATGTGTCAAATATCAGTGTTCCTCTGTAGTTTTAAAAGATCATACCAGTGATTTTGCACGTTTGACCCCAATATATACAACCATACACATTTGTTGGAAGAGGTGATATTGTGAAAAGTTCAGTGCAGCCTTACCATGAAACATATTATGCATGCCTACACGTTATGAAGTTTCTGTTTTATTTTTATTCTTGCTTCATTAATAAAGTTNTGCATGCCTACACGTTATGAAGTTTCTGTTTTATTTTTATTCTTGCTTCATTAATAAAGTTTGCTTCAAGAGTTGTTTTATGTTATAATGTAGATTAACCTTCACTGATAATTCATGATTAATCGTCGCTTGATAGTAATTACTTTCTGATTGCAGCTTATATTGACCCTCATTTATATTACTCTTAATTTTTGGTGTTGAGGTGTAGAAGAATAAGTGTTTCTTTGAATGTATGAGAATTTGAATAAGTTTCTTTTGCTATGCTTGTACTCATCATATACTCTTGTATTCCTCATGTATCTNAATTTGAATAAGTTTCTTTTGCTATGCTTGTACTCATCATATACTCTTGTATTCCTCATGTATCTTGTATTTTCTTTTACTTATATATTCTCTTGTGTTCATCATATAATTTGCTATTACTCCTTATTTCATTTTTAAAGGTGTTTGTTATACTTTTTATTCATTATGTTACAGTTTATCGATTTAGATTAGATGCTTCACATTTAAAGGTGATAACAACATATTAAGTCTTGTGCTTATGGGTCACGCTTAAAGCAGAGGTATGGAATAAAATATGATTTTGGTGTGAAATCTGGGAATGAAGTAAGGAGGGGAATTCCACATCGTAAAAAAGCAAATGGGTGACTTTACAATGGGAGGTACATCTGTTAAGGAGGAGGAGATTTTACTGATGTGAAACATGAGTCTAATGGGGGGNGGGGCTAACACTAAATAAAAGTCAGGGGCGCAAAGCAGAAGGGGGCTTGCTTGTTCTCGCCTCTTATGTTCATTGACACTCTGGGTAATTCCCCCTTAAGGGGATAAGTAACTGCCCTTTTAGGGACTTAGTGTGAGTAAAATTTTATTGCATGACTTGTTGTACTGCTAATTGTGAGATAATAAAGTTTTAAAAGGACAATTCGAGATTTGTCATCTTTTAATGTTGTTTGTTCTTTGAGGAAAACCAAGACTTGAACGAGGAGGTAAGTTACCTTACCCTTCTCAGAGGGGTCTCTTACTGAACTCCACACACACACATACATTCACTCCATACTAATTCACATGTTACATCTCCTACTCAGAACATGTTTTTAGGGTTTTCCAGGGATAAAAGTAGGAGGTTAGACACACTTGTTGTAATATCAGTAAAACCTTAGGAGACGGCTCATCTTGGTAGTCCTACTTGAAGGAAACTTCAAGGCAGACATCTGTGGTTCATCCCAGGTCTGGCTGAGAGGAAGTTATATTTTTCTCAGTTAGAGGCGCTAATACCTAACTCTTTGAATTTAATATAAGAGGACAGGATATGAGATTACTGTTGATCACTGATAGAGTAAGTTACCGAGAGGAGGTAGCCAGTGGTCTGAACTTCTCCATACCGGAGGGGGACTCCCTGTAGGATGTGGTGATGCATTCGTAGGCAGTAAGTTTTACAACATTATATTACTGCCAACCATTTTCCAAACTTATTACTGGAATGATAAACATTAGAATTGTTTTTTTTCCTACCTTCCAAACTGCCATTGGTTTCAGTTCATTCCAGTTCGCTATAAAAATCAACTTGTAGAGACTTGAAACGTGCCTAAGATAAGTTATCCATCACAGCGAACCACCACTGTTATTACTTTTGTCAAATTTATTTAATTTAACTGATTCAACACGAAGTTACACGGGAAAACATTTATTTCTTCAAGACAATATGCTTTTAACAAGAAATTGAAATGGCTGTGCCTTCTACAATTGTGCATCGGTGTTATCAGGAGAAAAACTGAATGTTAAGGTGGATGTATCACCTGAACATTTCATTTTGAAAGATCTGGCAAAATAACAGAAAATCTAAATTGCAGTTTTATCTTTTGGAAAATGGTTGGCAGTAATGTAACATGTATGCAGATAGTAGTATTTATTGGCTCAAACATGCAAAACCACCAGTATGGTCCTTTAAATAAAGATTTGCTGTCATATAACTCTGTAATGGTGGCCATCAGTGAACACATTCCTAACTACAGGGCAAATGGTTTTGTTCAGTGGAGGATTGAGGTAGTATTAGCACGCTTGATCTTGCAGAAACTCAGCAAGCTCGCCTCGATTTTCTACGATAGTGGAGTTGTGATGGGGTGGAAAACAGAGAATTGCAGCTCAAACAGACTCACAGCCAGAACCGATCAATTGTGAATTAGAAACTGCAGAGTTCAGAGACTAAAAATCAACCCAAGTAAACAGCAGGTTCATATCCGGGTTTGCTGCTGTTGTTGTTTGTTACATACTCAGTTTTATCTGTTATTCCTATTTACATCCAATCTGATTTCAATACTCCACAGTCAAAAAAAATGTAGCAGGGCCTAGCGTTAGAAAGACATTCTTGCATGATCACTGCAAACACACACACACGCACAGCTACAAATGAAATATGTTTCAAATCCCACGCTGCTGTTTAGAGGATAAATGGCAGGCCTATCAGATCTGATCTGACACATAATGAAGGTCTTACTGACATGGATGGATAGCTCTATGTTTTCTATTATATCTGCTATATGGTAAGAAATATGGACTCTAAAAGACACACATATAAACCTTGCTTGATGCATTTCTAAAATCAACTCTATGATAATATTTTTAGGCTGTAGCAAGTGGTGGAGATGTATTGCACTCCACTGTTTACACACTGTAAATGAGGGGAACAATGTTAGAAACATACCTCAGTTTAATTCTCTGCTGTAAAACTTGTTAATTAAACTAGTTTTATACACAAGTTATCAGTTTTTGTTTTGATCCATTGAACACAAAGACTAAATAATTGCTTGTTTTTTTAGTTTCAAGTTTCAGAGTTTTATTTGTCACGTGCAGCCATACAACAGTGAAATGCTTTTTCTGGTAGGTTCCCCTGACTGTGCTTCTTAAGTATAAAAAATATGTATATGATGAAATAAAACAAAATGAAAATAAAAATAAGAGTAAAAATAAGGATAATGCAAAAAGAGCAATATTAAGAATTAAAAACGTATAAGTATGCAATCTATTTGCAACCACACTAGCAGGGGAATGTATGTATATGAGTATCAATACTGTAAATTCTCAAGCCGGTATTCAAATAATGGCCCATCTCCAATTATAGCCGGGAAGTAAGCCAGCAGAACGAAATAGTGGCCAGTCTCCAATAAAGGCTGGGTTTTGTTTATGTCTGTTATTGGTCCACGCAAATATTGTATTCTGCTGCTGCTGCTGCTAACTACAGAGCCTGGGAGGCTCAAGGAAGAGGGGAAAAAAGTCATTCGAATGTCTTACTAAATTGTTTGAACAACTTTTTTGTTTCTCCTTGAGTCCTCCTGAGACACTATCTACGTTTTAATTACCAAACCGCTTTAAAACCATCTCTAGCCATTGTCCTTTTAGTCAGAAGGAGCAACTGGACTCAGCGTGAGACAAAGCCGTAAACATGGAGCTCCTCCCCGGCGAGGAGCAAGTGACGCTCCGCTGTAACACACCAACCCAGAAATGTGGATAAAATGGATGAAAATTAGCCTTTATAAAAGCTGACTAGAGGAATGACCACACTGTGAAATGTTTCTCCATAGCAGCGGTGTTTTGTTTTGTTTTTTTTTTAATTTTTTTTTTCTTAAATGTAGTTATGGTGCATCTGTCAGTGGTGGGACATATGCTGCAAACCGGCTACGAGGCTCTCACTTCGGTTTGACATCTCACCACGCCTACTGTAATAACTGTTGCAGGATTTTTACTGCGGTCATCATTCCCAGGGTTTTAATGGAAAACTGAAGTCCAATAAACTATGACACAGCAGAGGAAAAGTTTGGCGAGAAGCACAAAGGACACAGCACATACATACTTAAAATTAGAAATAAAGGCCTGTCTCCAATAAAAGCCTGTATCTTATAAAGGCTGGGTTCTCTCCNTTAAAATTAGAAATAAAGGCCTGTCTCCAATAAAAGCCTGTATCTTATAAAGGCTGGGTTCTCTCCCAGTTGAGGTAAATAAAGGTCCCGGCCATGAATAGAGCATTTATGGTAAATATGTGCAAAATAGTGTTATACATAGTGCAAATGCATCTACAGATGACTGTCCCTGTGTGTGTGTGTGTGTGTGTGTGTGTGAGTATGAAAATGAGAGAGAGNAGAGAGAGAGAGAGTGAGTTACGAGGTCGTCTATGCATAGATGTGATGGTGCTTGGACATTGACACTTTTAGCCACCAAAAAGGTTTTTCACTCCGTATAAAACAACTATACAATGATACATCCACCGCAGACTCTTCATTCTAAAATGTTGAAGCCATGAGAAATGTTTAGTCAATGAAACTCTGTATCCTCAGATGTTTGAAGAGAACCAAGCTTTAATTTTCCTAACAATGGGGGGAATTCATAAAAAAAAAAAAAAATCNAATGAGACGTAAAAAAGAAAAAAAAATCACCATGACTGCATAGCGTCATCAAGCACTGTGATAACTGAAGCTCATTCATAAAACTTCTCTTACGTTAATGACAAGGTAAAAAGGTAGAGGCCAGTGAAGATCAGCGTGTTAATGAGCTGCTTCATATTTAAGACAACGCTTTATTCTGCTTCCTCTGATGTCTAAGCAACGTTGACATTTAATCAACAAAGGAAACATACATTTTCTGCTTTAGAGCTCCGTGTTTTAAGAGACTGACACAATTATAAGAGCGAGGTAAGAGATCCACACACCGTGGGAGGTGGGGGTGGTTGTGTGTATTGTGTGTAAAAGAGACAGACTACAGCGGGTGAGGTTTGAGGAAGAGACACAGCGCCATGTGAATGTGTGTGAGATCAGATAATATCGAATTTATTGAACACTGACACACAAACAAATTTATTGAACACTACCATGTGTGAAGCACGTACAGTTTAAAATGTTGCCTAGATTTAATACCGCTGAACTTTATCACCAGACTGAACTGGGGCTTAATTTTTGTGTGATGGTGTGATTTATGAGTTGCTTCCTGACATATAAATAAGGAAATACTGTAGTAAGGCCTCCTTCAAGGCAAACGCTGAAAGATGCCATTAGCAGGTGTTTATGAAGGAGAGAATGTGGTTGCATGATAATATTTGCCCTTATCGACAAGTAAAGTGTGGTTGTGTTTTATGAATTCTGCCCACTATGAAAGGTGGAGCAAAAGTGCAGTAGTAAAATATGACTTCTCATATGTACGAGCTACATATGCAGGTACAGTACTTACTGAAAAAGAGAGATGCTGAGTGCTGACACCCCTTCCTGTCTTTGTGAGGCTCTGCGTGCTGATGAATAACGGGATCTGTGGACGTATAGCTGCAGAGTTTAGTACAGGCCGGCTGCGATGGAGTCTGGCTGAACAAACCGAGGACAGCAGGAGTGTTTTAGCAGGCTGGCTGCTGCTCTGTGATGCCACCCTACACGCTGTGTAACAAGCCTCATTAGAACACAACTCCATCGCCATATCAAAGGATTCTCTTTTTAGAACATTGGTAGGATCACAATCCCTGTGATATTTCAGCACATACACTGTCCTCAAATCTTCACATTTTCGTTTTTTGTGAGAAAGGAGAAGCAAAGGCAGACTTTTGGGTCAGTTTTAGATCTCTGCTGCTGAGGAGCAGAGGCGGCCTCGATTAATACAAACTTATAATAATGATCTGGAGGATGGAAAAGGGCAGATGAGGCGTCTTATTGTGTCCGGAGCTCAGGTGATGATGGATCTGGGCCCTGCTGCTCCCTGACATTGGGAGGGTACAGAGATGGAGTTATTCATTTTGTCAAGTCAGCAGGCCCCGAAACAGGAGAGTGTTCTTTCTTGGCCACCGCTGTCCATATTCTGGTCAGGGCAGCCATGCTGGGTTGTAAATATCGCAGGGAGAGTGTGACCTCATTTCCATCTGAACTCCTTCAAGCATACACACATATATATGTATACACCTTCTCTTCTGCATACTCTAAAGCTTTCCAGACATGGAATCTGTTAAATTGCTGGCCTCAGCGATTTGTTAAAGTGGTGCTTTTGACCATTCAAACAGAGGTCTTCTTCATGGCAAAGTGCCATGTAGACTGTTCATCATGCCAGGACCTTTATGGATAGAGACACAATCCTTGCACGATATTTGGCTTCTGTCTGCCTGATGAGACTAGCTAATGCAGGAAGTTACGTATGATACACAAGGCGAGAGATTGTTTACAGCAATATGGCGAGCGAGAGTCAGTTACACAACAGCGTCCGTCACAGTGCAGTTTAGCTGTCTGCTAATCTCGTCTTTGGCGCGGTTGGAGAGCAGCTCTAATTTCTGCATCTGTCCAATTTTCAGGCATTTTATAATTCATAAAATATGAGCGATCCTGGTGCAGAATTTAACTTGTCACTTCCTAGTCTCGCGTGATTGGTCCACATGCTATATCCACAAAAACATGTACATAATGTGAGAGCGCTGTAATCTTGTGTGTGTCTTTGCTGGCAATGTGACAGCATTTATTCACACTTGTGTCGTGAAGGAAGAATTACGGAAATGTTACTAGATTGTATAATTGGCAGTACATAATTATTTTGTTTGCCAGCCAATCAACAGAATGAGGTGCATGTTGGAAAGGGGCTTACCTGGAGCTGAGGGTACAACGGAAATTCTCTCTCTCTCTCTCTGTGTGTCAAAGTTGCAGCTTTACTTGAACTGTGTCGCTTTATGTGACCAAATTAAATTGAACTGACGTAAGTATCGATTTCTTTTAGTTTTTTGCTGTCCGTGAGTTTGCAGCAGCAGTTGTATCTCAGTAGTGGGTTTCTCTTGGTGTATACTTTCACACTCCCACTCATAATGCGTCTATGCACTATGTTGTGCTGTGCAGCACAGAAGAAAGGTCTATAATCCATGGTCATTGCGCAATAGGAGATGAAAATAACACTTGGCAGCTGGACTACAGTCAGATCTGTGGGAAAAGCTTCAAAAATTTTGACCTGTTACCTTCAATAGTACCTAGAACTGCAGCCTTAACTGTGTAGCTGCTATAGTTGATATTCAAAGACAATGTGACATATCTGGATTTTTGAAGAGGGTATTGCCAGACACGACACATTTATTTGTGTCCATGGTCTCATCCCTGATTAACTCCAGCTTTGTAGTTTAATCAACACAGCTAACTCTGCTTGTTTATTTGTTTAATGAAAATTCAAGCTGCTGCAATGTTAATAAAGTATAAACACCTACAAATATGATAATGGCTTAATGTCTGTGACAGCATATCAGATTATTGCACAAATTACAGCTCACCTTTATCTCTGCAGTTATACGTTGCTCAGTGTTCTGCTTTCCTCCACTGCTCAGCCTGTCAAATGATTCTGCATCAGAGGAGAAAGAAAATGACAGAAAACCAAATCAACAGTGGAGATTTTCAGTACGCATGCAGGCATCCAACTACAGCAAAAGGACTATAAGTTAAAAAAAAGGGTCCATAACTCTTCTCAGTAAAGTAAAACCAGGTGGGATAATACATAAAACACAGAGTGCCGATATATGTCAATACGGGCAAATATCATCAAGCAACCACGTTCCCTCACTCATGTTATTCATAAAACAACCGTCACACAAAACTAAGACCTGTTTCAGTTGAGCAGCATAATTGAGCATAGTTACCTTGATTGCTTTTATGAATTCCCTCTGCTATGTTTGTCAGAACAGCTGGATGAGTGTCCATCACTCATTAGTGGATGTCTCGTTTTTGGATCGTAGCTCATTTTATTTTAGAAATTTGTCTGACACTTTTAAACTAGATGACAGTTTAGTGTCTCATTCAGTCACACACAGCAACTATTTTAGGATGTACTCAATGGCTCTTGTCCTCTTCCTGTGCAGCCTCTTTAATTATCCAGCATACCTGCTCTACTCTGCTGCAATTTGTAATGAGTAGAAAAACACTCAGTTACAGCTTGCGCACCAGTTGATGCTGAAATATACTAACTGGTAGAATTACTGTTCCACTGTTATAACACACTGAGAGCTCAGAGAGAATATCATGCACCAAAGTTATGTCAAAGTGACTTCTTTTGCTTTGGTTTATGAATATTACAATAAAAGAAAATGAAAAGTATTTCAAAAGAGAGACAAAAAAACCCTGCGACACCTATGTGCAAAATTTAACTTTAACTAAAGCAGCAAAAAAACTTCACCAACAGCCTTTTTTTTTTCTCTCTCTCTCTCTCTATCACTGTCTGTCTCTCTTTCTGGNTTCACCAACAGCCTTTTTTTTTTCTCTCTCTCTCTCTCTATCACTGTCTGTCTCTCTTTCTGGATCAAAGTCATTGCTGTAGTCATTCTGCTCTTTAACGAACATATTTCCAGCCCACCCACATACGTATTCAGAGCAGCCCACATCAGAGAACCTAGAAAGAACTTTGACTTGCTGTTATGCCGTTCTTATATTTCAGCTTTGCCTCAGGCCTCGGTGAGACGGCCTGCAGGTTCCTCCACTTGTTCTCCTTCTTGACAATGATGAGGTGCTTGGACACAAATCAGAAGGTTTGGAAAGATCAGAACAAAATCTACGTCATGACAACACCGGAGGGGTCTAGTAGTGAATCTGAATAATGTACTAGTTAATTTAAGCAGCAGCATGTACTCTTGTCAGTCAATCGATGGGAATCGGAGCAACTCAGGAAAGGTACAATATGCATAGATGTGCGTCAGATGTCAACTATATACACCCACTCACATTTTCTACTAAGTGCTCTGACGCCTGAATTATAAATGACTTACTTAGTAGGAGGACTTAAATAGCACTAAGGCTGTTTGTTTGGGTCTCTACCAACCTTATAATATAATTGGTGACATTTTCATATAAATAAATTTTCATTTTGCTGCTCATAAAAGCATTTCAATTTGCTGTTCCACACCCACGCATGCAAGTTCTTGCTTTTCCTGGAAAAATCAAATGAGCAAAAGGAAGTGAAGTCTTCTTTCTTATCAGCAGTGGGTTATTTGGAAGAACTGGATAGTTAGCATAAGAAGTGACCATCTTGGCTTTACAAAACAAAGGCTTTATCTACAGAAATTGTAAGGAAAAAGCAAAAGAATAATCACACAGAGGCAGACTGAAAAATGAATCACACTATAAAGATGAAAAGAAGAGAAGAGACAGAAGCTGCAGATGTTGCTGTTTTCCAGCTCAGTTATCAGCCTATCTGAATCTGTTTAGCTAAATTACCAAAAAATATGATATATTAAAGCTAAAGTGAATTCTCTGTTCACAAACCTGTCTCTTTAACCTCTGTGCTGACCTTTATTCTCTTGTAATTACCACAGATTTCCAAATTCCTCTAAAGCAGTGTTGTATATTTAATAGGTGCTGTGCTGTTTCCATGTCTGCTTGAGATTTAGCTATGAATGTGCCTGTCACAGTTGTCATCTTCAGAGCTCTGGATTTTAGGAGAGGAGGTGGTGGGAAACTCACACGTTCCTGATGAATCTGTCATGTTTAGCGCTGATTTTTAGAAATAGCAATAATATGCCGTCTGACTAAAGAGCCAGAGGGGCAGATGGCATTACCATGAATCACCTTCATTTAATCACCAACAGATGGTCTGATGCCACTGAAAAATCCACAAACATAGAAATGATAAAAATCATCAATTTTTATGTGCATGACACGCCAAATTGTTTTGTAACACAAGGTAAAAGGTGACGCCCAGGATGGAAGCCGTATGGCAGTATGGCTTCCTGAAAAATAACCATAATGAATGAATAACAGTAAAACCTTCTCCAACTGTCCATCACAGGAATACAGAGGTCAGAGGTCACCCCCCACCCCCACTCACTCTTTTCATTAGAAATGTACAGGTGCATTAGAAGAATGTGGGGTGTGTTACTGGTCTGGTCTAGTTTGACAGAAAGAAAAAAATCTGTCTGTAAGTTACTGTAGCTCCACAAGCTACAGGTGGGAATACAGAGGCGGATCAGAGGAAGGCAGGAAGGGAGTCATCCTCTCATGGTTTTACAAACGTACCAAAAGTTTGAAGCCTTCTGTTAGCCATATTGTGTTGTTTTCGACTGGGAACAAGTAGTATTGAGCTGATGTTATCAGTTCAAACCCTGTTGATATAATTTCCACACAATCATATGTACAGTGGCAAGAAAAAGTTAAAGATGACTTTGGCATAACCTGAATACATGCATTAATAATTCATCATCAAGTGTGGCCTGATCTTCATCTAAGGCACAATCACACACAAAGTACACAAAGTTTTATTGACAGCCTGCTCCTCTCAGGAACGATCTCTTCATGTGATCCATGTTCCATTCTAAACAAATCCAGAGGACCTTACAAGAGTTGCAGGGATGCATGAAGCTGCAAGACGCTATAAAAGCATTTGTAATGACCTGGATGTTCATCAAGGTGTCATTCCTGTGTTCCCAGGGTTCTATGTTCCCCAGCTCTATATAGCACAATAGAGCACATAATGGGTTACAGGGTTAGAGTTAGTTTGTTAACACACACTAAAACTTGGTTTATACTCACCGTTGTCATGAGTGTGTGAGGGGCCATGTGCCAAATATATCTCAAAAGGTGTGAGGGGCCCCATGATATTGCGGTGCTTGGTCGCGCACCTCCAAGATTTTGTAACTACCATATATACTCGAGTTTTTATTACCAAATTTCACAAAGCAGATCAGGGGTCGGCTTATACACGAAAAATTCAAATTTGATCCCAGAGAAGGAAATTTCCAGGTGTGGAAATACTACCCATTACTACTACCACCCATGAAAAATAATTTAAATCATACCTTAGAATGAGATATTTCCTGACTAAACATCTTATTAAGCACATTTTGTGGCGGCCAGTAAGCTCTGCTGTGATTGATCAAAGACAAAAGAATGGGCCAATCAGAGACCACCTTATAAAAGTAGTGTTTCATATACTGGTACAGTAATGTTGTTTGGTAGATACGTTCAACATGTTTTGTGCTTTATTAGCAAGAAGCTTGAGAATAAGATATAACACGTAATGGAAACTGAAACTACACACACTCAGAAAAGGAAAAGAGCATCGTATGTGTAACGTGTCAAGACATGTTACACAGAGCAGGACTGGAATGAACTGTTTGGTGATTCAGCTGTTTACCGGTACCGGTATGTAGATTATTTTCAGAAAATCACAGGAATACTATGACAATACCCAGAAAAACAAGTAATTTGCTAAACAAATAAATTGATGGAACAGCATTAGGGGGTCAGCTTATATACATATTTCTTTAAATTTGCAGGTCAAAATCAGAGTGTTGGCTTATATACGAGATTGGCTTATAGTTGAGTATATATGGTAGGCACGTGCTGTGCCTACCATATATATTTCGCGGATTTACGAAAGAGAGTAATATAAACTTGCCGGTGTTGTGCTGAAATCTACATCCCTGCTGAGAGTTACATCCCTACTGTAGATAAGTTTCTGAAGATGAAGGAATGAAATCAAGTTATCAGCTCACATTTGTGACTGTTTGGATGTGACAGAGTGAGTTTGGGGCTTTAAACCTTCTTGTCTGAGAGAAGGAGATGATGTGTTTTTCGAGAGAAATAATGAAGTGGAGCACTGAATTGCAGCTGCCTGATAGACATTTACAATAATATATTGTTGTTACTGCCTCTAAGAATCCTTAAACACTCTGAGAAAAGTTAGTCAAAGGAATAAATATTGTTTTGGATAATATATATGATCCATTGTCCGTGAGTGGGGACGCATTTCTTGGCAGGGGTGCAGATTTCAGCACAACATCGGCTGGTGCATCCACGCAAACATCTTTCTGACCTGCCTGTGAGACTTTATAAGCACCAACACGTGGAACCAAACTCCTGGAATGAAACAACAACTGCACATTGAGGAAAAATCCAAGTTTTTGCCGTGATGTTTGGAAATATATGAGGGGATTGTTGTGTGACTTGCCTACTTCGCTGACTATTTCCTGCTTCACACAGTATTTTCTGTATACTGCCCCCTGTCGTTTCAGAGAATATTGCAACGGACAATGTGCCAAGTACAAATGCCTCAGTGCTCTGTGGAAGTGTACGCACGGCCGGCGACAGCCCCCTCGCACGAGTATAACCAAGCCTTTAATGGGTGTTAACAGAATATTGTACTGGGGAACACAGGACCCTGAGAACATACAGCGCTGGCCAAAAGTACTGCACCCTCCTGTATTTTTGTGTAAACCTTTCTTTCTGAGTTAAAATACCACTCCAAACACAACAACATATATNCTCCTGTATTTTTGTGTAAACCTTTCTTTCTGAGTTAAAATACCACTCCAAACACAACAACATATATATATTTTTAGTGTGTTAGAGTAAGTACAACTGAAAAAAAGCCAATAGTTGTTAATAGTGTTAAGCAGGAAGACACTTTTGACATACTGTTAAGATTTGAAGAAGAATACCAATATTATTAGTAGAGATCAAACAGGAAGTTAAAACATCTTCTTTGAGGTAGGGTCAGAGGTCAAATGGTTTTCACCTGTTTTCACTGACTGTAGAAATATTGTAGTCACTCTGAAATCCACATTTAAGTCTAAAGAATAGTTGAATATTGTGAATGAATACTCAAATACTTGTAAAACACCAATAAATGAATTTTGTTGTGTTTGGAGTGGTACTTTGGTAAAGTTTACACAGAAATACAAGGGGAGTAATACTTTTGGCCAGTGCTGTAGATACGCTCCTTTCATCAATCCACAATGGAAACTTGCTGCTCTCCCTAAAAGTGGGTGTCCTGCAAAGATCACACCTACAGAACAACGTGCTGAATAGGAAGAACAAGAACCCAGAGCTTAAGGCAGAGGACTTACACAAACACGCAGAACTTGCTAGAGTCTCTGTTTATATGTCATTATAGCAGAAAGAGTGAACAAAAATGGTGGAACATGGAAGAACAAAATGAAGGAAACCACTGAGCCAGCTGACAGCCCACGGTTATTGTTTTGCATGTTTGTTTAGAACCTGCCTCAAGTGGCCGATGTGAAGCNGTG
The DNA here is from genome assembly GCA_014773175.1 of Lucifuga dentata. Taxonomy (NCBI): domain Eukaryota; kingdom Metazoa; phylum Chordata; class Actinopteri; order Ophidiiformes; family Bythitidae; genus Lucifuga; species Lucifuga dentata. Next base: position 48,073 of record VXCM01004178.1, read on the forward strand.
AAACCCTGCTGCTCCTGATGGCCAATTTGTTATCTGTTTGTTGTCTGCACCCGCTTTTCTTCACTGACAACTTAGCCAAGGGCAGCTTCATCTGATGTTCCACTAAGTGACCCCCCCGAATGCTCTTTCTAATCCCTGCAGCTGCAGTTGGTACATGGCACAAACAGCCTTCCTGAACCTTTTGGCCCCTTGTGGCTCAGCTGTGAACCTACCAAGTCTCTCACCCCTTCCAGAGGAAAATGACTCTAAGCCAGGCTTGGCTGACACTGACAGCAATGCCTTATTGTCCATCTTTGCTCATGCAGTGTCATTGTATTCTATCACTCCAGCTCCTCCTCTGGTGAGGTGAGATTTTCTCTCCTAAATGAGACTAGACTGCAGGACCTGCATACCGTGATAACCCCTGCAGCCCCTGCAGCTTGTTTTCCTGCCACCCTCCATGCCTCAGTTTTGATAGAGAGGACCTACAGACTGGCAATAGAAATGAGACCCACTTAGTTGCCCCAGTTCTGAATGACATGGAAGTTCTTTGATATTCTGAGTCGTCTGTCAATTCATCATCCTTCTGGAAGATGTGCTGGTTGGTAATTTCTCCTGGCTTCACTTGGTTGTGCCTATGAGGTAGGAAAGTTATTGTACCTCAAGGTACAATAATTTTCCTACCTCACAAGCACAGGAACTGGAATAATTTCAAAGTAGCATCATGAATGTCAAGGATTTCTGTCTCTTTGTGAAGCTGAATAAGCGTATTTTTGGATTTACCTACAAAAAAAAAAAAGAGGCATTGTCAGTGTCAGGAGAGCTGCTCTGTTATGATCTTGAGGCTCTCTCCCTCGTGGATGCTCCTGTGCATCTTCCCCCTCCCTTCCTGAGTTGTTAGTTCTCAGCTGTAGCTAATCCTGTCATTTAGCGCTCCACTATTTTAGTGGCAGTTTGTCCGGTGTTCAGTGCCTGATTGTCATTCCGACACCGATCGGCTCTCCAGTGCCTCTCTGTACTCCGAGCGTCTCCATCCTTTTGCCACCCGTCTGGCTTGTTTGCTGGTCTGTCTGATCATTGCTTCCCTGTGAATCAGTTTTTCTGTTTGTACCTTTTTCTCTGGTGTTGGTTGAAACTCTCCCTCGAAATTATTCTACTTGCTAGTTTTTTTAGTCCTCAAATCAAACCTCTTGTAGGTTTTGCCTTTTGTTGTTTGTTTTTTCTTATTGTTTGATGTTTGTGTGACATCCATTTTTAGGCATCGTTTTACGTTTATCTGTGTATGACATCAGACGCTGATTTATGTTAATTCTGGACTGGGCGTGTCCTACTCTCCTCCATACCTCGGTATTTTGTTTTTTTGTATGGTGTGAGTTTATACTTCTTGTAACTCTGGTATCAGAAGTTACAGGAGTAATTCTTTGTATTGATATTAGTTCTCTAGTCTGGCCTGCCTGTATTAGTTTTTGCTTGGCTTTGTCTGTTTCTCACTTATTGTTTTAAATACAAATTGTTCAAACCAAGTTTTTCTTTGTTGTGTCTGCTTTTGGGTTCTTGCTATTATACCTGTTACAGTCAGTGAAAGTAAAACATCCTCTTCATCTTTACTGTGCATAGCAAATGCATAATTGTTGAGATACAGTAAGAGTGGAAAAAGGTTAGTTTACATGGTCATGCATTTATGCCACTTTAGTGAAAGAGTGTTACCCAAGAAGAAAATGCCCAAATTTTGGTGTACAATGTAAAAATAGAATGCTGGCAGGAAAAGCATCACTGCACAAACATGACATATTTCCTTTATTTTGTGTGAGAAATTAATGTTTATGATAATGTATTCCATTTTTATCTTGGTGATGTTCTTGTCGAACCATTGAAAATCATCCACTAAGCAGTCAGTGATAGGCCTCTTTTAATTTGCGTAGGAGCTTCTTAATGTTTGGATTATTCCTCCCACCTCGCCTCTCACAGGAGCAGCATAATCAGGCAACTCACTGCACACTGTACAACTGCATGTTCCACCTGTACATCTACAGAATAAAACTTTGAAAAGTGACTTGATTCAGCAGCACAGGCTGATTCAGGTCATGGCAATGTCATGCCAAACAATCTCTAAAAAACCTCCATAACATTTCCTGATAATGGAAATTGTAATTGTGAAAAGCCTGTATATCCTGTGGAGCTTTGTTAATGAATGAGCATGAACCCAGACAGGATACTGATAGGATTATGGGTTCAATTCTCTGCACAGCATGATGGACAGAGCAAGGCAGCAAAACTGTCAGGCATATAGATTCCGCTCCCTCGCGGCCTCCCATACTGATTTAATACACTTAAAGTATTAATTTTCAGGTCAATGAAAAGATGTTGAAATCATGACTTGCTGGTAATCATGATGTTGTATTAGATAGTTTAATGTTAAAATGAATGTAATTTAAAATGGTTTCTCTTTCATGGTAAAATGAATGGTATGCTAGAGAACCTACCAGAAAAAGTATTTCAGCGTTGTTATACTTGTACAGCTGCACATGACAAATAAAACTTTGAAACTTGAAACACTAAAAGTCAGATTTGCATGGTTTTGAAATGCTCTGCATGCTCTGTAAATGATAAATATTAATCAGCTTGTTGAGTTGCACTCATCTTGGTCAATGATAACAAAATAAATGATATATTTGCATTTAATTTTGATGAAAGTTTCATATTAAAATTTTTAAAGCGGACATATTTTACTGATTTCCATGATTGTATTTTTGTTTAAGAGTCTATTTTGAGGTTTGCAATGATTCAATGGGCAAAAAACACGCTGTTTCTCTTCTGCTGTCCTTTGCTGCAGCACTGCTGAGCACAATGAGTGAAAACAGGCAATTTTAGCCATTGTCTCAATAACATCTCCTGCTGAAAAGCCTGTTCTGTTCTGATTGGCCAGCTGGCATCAGGCAACTGGCCAATCAGTCTTTGACAACGTGCAACACACAGTCCCTACAATATTACACTACAAAAATGAGGGAAATTTACAAAAAATATATGTCCCATATAAAGACCTGAACTCATGGGTTGTGTTCACTTTCATGTTCAAACACACACATGCTCAGCGTGTAATTTTTGGCTCCATTCCTTGTATAACTACTTGCCAGTTACGTTCATTTTTCTTTTCTCTTTTCACTTGTTTTATCACATTTTACTTTTATCTGTGTTTGTATCATTCTGTCTCTGTAAAGCGTATGTGATAAACCTGTTTAAACCTACAGTATGTTTACAGCCTTCACACCCTGTGATCCTGATGCCTCCTGGAAGCTACTTCTGAAAAATGTTAATATGAAGGAAAAACAGAACGTGATTGATTTCTCAAGTGCAATTAGGTCATAGATGAGTGACTGGAGTGGAGACCTTCCTAAGATGACATTGGCTTTGAGCATAATGTTGTTTACGCAAATCTATGACCTGCTGGGATAATCCGAGCTGGAAAAATGAAAGTGAAAATGCCCTCTTCCTACCCTCGTCTCCTGGCAAGGTTCCATTAAGCAAAGTACTCAACCCCTAAATGACGAAGGGGAACTGTTCTGACGCTAACAGTGAAATAGGAGTCTGAGGTCATACTGGGAATCTTCCAGTGGCTACAAATAAATGACTGTGGTCACAATGGGCAGATCCAACAGCAGAAATGTATTAATAAGAGGGAGACAGCTGAAAAGAGCTTGGAGTTTAAGTCAACATTCACTGCAAATTAAAGGAGCACACCGATTATTTTGCATGTTTGAGCTCAATATATATAACCCGCATACACATTACATTACTGCCAACCATTTCCGAAAACATATGACTGGAGCAGTAAATTTTAGATTTTTTTTTTTTACCTTCCAGTCTGCCATTGATTTTAGTTCATTCCAGTACATTACAAAAATCAACTTGTAGAGACTTGAAACGTGCTTGAGACAGGTAATCCATAACAGTGAATATGACGTCTATCATGTTTTTTGTTGAATTTAACCAATTCAGCACAGAGCTACATGTAAGAAAATGTATTTCTCCACCAGAGAGTCTAGTTCCAAGAGAAGACTGCTTTGCTAGAGAAATTAAACAGCCTTCAACATTTGTGCATATGTGTTAGTAGCGAAACATTGAGTTTATGGTGGGTATATCACCTGAAGATTTAATTTTGAAAGATTAGGTCATTTGGCAAAATAACACAAAAACTAAAATATGGTTTTAGGTTTTGGAAAATAGTTATCAGTAATATAAAGTGTATGCAGGTATTATTTACTGAGATCAAACATACAAAATCACCAGTATACTCCTTTAAAGTTATATCTAAAAAAAACAAAACAAAACAAAAAAAAAACAGCTGCTGATGGCTCTTTATTTGGAGTCTAATGTTTTATGGAAATGTCCGTCTGTCTGGTTCTTGAGAGATTGGAGCTAACAACCAACGCCTGCTACACTGACAAAGCTCTTCAAAAAAAAAGTGGCAGGGTGGCAACATCCGCTCACTGCGACCTCACATGTTCAACACCTCTACAACAAATGTGTGCCAATTAGTGCCATGGTGTCAGAGTCTGTGAGCAACACGTTGAACTGCTACCTGCTAATCAGGATATTGAAACATGCTTTTCTGTCAGTATTGTCACTATTGGCAATGCACCAAATATTGTGTTTCATGGCTTTAGAAAGACTCGAATCCATTTGTTTGCCAAAAACACAGATTATTCAAAAACAAGCAACGTATTCTATTATCTGAAGAAATGACATAAGTGAAATGGCTTAATAAGATTTTTTGAAAATGGCATAATATAGACAAAATTGGAGCGAAGAGCAGCACATGGAAGGATTACCACTCAAAAATTTTTGTTGCTGTACATTACTCTGGCAGGCGTAACATGAACACGTTTCAGCTATTACAGTTTTTCACAATTGCCAAGACACATTTACTGAAAGCTTCACCCCATTTCTCAAAACTGGAACCACAAAACCTCTGACTCTTCTGGAAAAATCAAACAATCGCCTCAAAACCATGTTATCTGTACTCAAAAGCATACAATGCTTCAGATCATACACACAGCCAGCCAATATATAGCCACTACAGAGCAATCATTACACACTACATAAAAAAAATGGAGAACGTAGCAGGGCATGCAGCTGCAGAAAAAATGTTTATTGTGTATAGTAAAGACATTTAGCATTTTCAAAAAAGTATAATAATCACAACTTTAGTGCAGTGAATATATTTAATGCAGCTCTTACATAACAATAGGTTACAGTAGTCCCACTGCAAAAGGCCAAAGCACAAAGAAAAATAAATGAAAAGCACATTACTATAAAGCACATTACTCAAAAAAGCACATTACTCAAAAAATGTTGTGCATCTGCTGAATAAAAGTTGATGAGAGATTCATTCTGGCTCAGCATCACATCTTTGTGCTGGGTCTGGCACAGGCAACGGGGGAGAAACCCTCTTGTGTCAGATCCAGCCTTGACAACACTCCACAGTTATGCCACCACAGGCCATTTCTATTGCTTCTAAGGCTGGATTTACACGACCACGCACATGCGACTTGATTCTGATCGTTTGCTCACATGACACGTATCAGACACACTTCCTGAAGATGTAAATGGTAAAAAGCTATATGAAATTGGATATTCTCAGATCTGATTTGCCCCACTTGCATATGTGGAAATTAATTGGATATGTATCAGATATCCACCAATGCGACTGCTGTCTAAATACACAGATCAGAATTTCCTTCCCATTCTGACTCCTACGTAACGTTCTGCTTTATCTGCATATGATGATGACAGCATCAACATGATGACGCTCTCTGTAAACAGAAATGGAGGACATACTATATATATCAGACATGCTGATGTGTGTTTATGTCAAATAGACGTGTTACTGTGTGATAACAGGCTACTTTACAGCAGCAAAACTTCACCCACTTCTCCTCCGTGATTAACCGATGAACATACGTGTCCTGATGGAGAGATAAACAATCACACAACATATCAGGTTTCCCTCTGCATGTGAAAGTTTTAACCCACTGATCAGATTTTAAATACTTCTCTCATCTTAGTCCATTGAACCTTTTTTTTTTTTACATCTGTCTTAGAAATGTGCGCATGCACAACTGCATCCTGCTGCTACAGGCCAAACATCAAAGCATGTAAATACAGGTATCACATATGAGCCACTTAAAAAAGAAAATGTAAATATGCTGAACAAAAAATTGGATATAGGCAAAAGATCGGAATTGAGCATCAAGACTTGTAGTCTAAATCCAGCCTAGGAGATTGTCCCTGGTATGTGTGTTGGTTATAGACTGTTATATAGTGCCAGGCAGAGAAAAAGTCTTTTATTGGGTTGAGGAAAGGGCTGTATGGTGGAAGGTATACATTTATCAACCGCTGGTTGATGTTGAACCACTCCTGTATCCAGACACCACAGTGAAAGCTGAAGTTGTTCCAAACTACAACATGGATAGGATGCCCTGCCTGCTCATGATCCTGCTGCTCATGCTCAAACAAAGCATCCTGAAGACTATAAACATGAGAAGGTGTTCAGTGTTATATGGCCTCAATGTTGCACACCGGTGGAGAACTCTATGATTACTTATGGCTGCACAAAGGGTGACGTTGCCACCATGCTGGTCAGGAACTTCCACTATGGCATGTTGGCCAATTACTGTATATACTCAAGTATAAGCTGAGGTTTTTTTTTTCTTTTTACCAAATTTCACAAGGCAAATTGGCTTATACATGAGAAATTCAAATTTGATCCCAGAAAAGGAAATTTCCAGGTGTGGAAATACTACCATTACCACTACCCATGGAAAATAGTTTAAATCATACCTTAGAATGAGATATTTTCTGACTAAACATCTTATCCAGCACATTTTGCGGTGGCCAGTCTGTAATCCGTCAGTTACGGTAATCAGCTGCTGAAATAAATGTTTACCAGTACGTGGATTATTTTCAGAAAATCACAGGAATACTATGACAATACCCAGAAAAACAGGTAATTTGCTAAACAAATGAACTGATGGAACAACATCAGGGGGTCAGCTGAGGGAATTCCAAAACTCCGTATCGAGGAATGTGTAGCACAGACAAACCCGCATCGACTCAGGTACAGGATAATTACTGAAAACATGTAATGGGTGAGATTCTTAAAAAAAAAAAAACTCACTATAATTACACAGTTAAATATGCTAAATAAGCGCCATGATAATTACAGCTCATTTGTAAAGCTTTCCTTACCTTCATTAATGCGATTCAGATGAGGAAGAGGAGTCCGGAAAACTTAATGTTAGCTAATGTCACTTACAGTAATCAGTAATCAGCTGTTTACTGGTACTGGTAGTGGATCATTTTCAGAAAATCACAGGAATACTATGACAATGCTCAGAAAAAAAAACAGGTAATTTGCTGAACAAATGGAACAACATCAGGGGGTTGGCTTATATGCGGGTTTCTTTAAAAATCTAAATTTGCAGGTCAAAATCGGGGTCGGCCTATAGTTGAGATCGGCTTATAGTCGAGTATATACGGTATATTCCTGCCTCTTCTTCTCCTCTTTGCCAGATTGAACCTGCCTCATCTACAAAATTGTATTCATGAGCCTTACCATGGAATCAACAGTTCAAACACTCTCCATAGATAAAAATAGAAGAAAAGTTAATTTAGTAAGTGATACAGAAAGAGAGACTTCTGCAACAGTGTATTTGCATGCTCCTGATTTACATATTCTACAATGTAGTGCAGTTTACAGTAACAATGGGCTAGTATAGAATTGTACTGTATCAGCACAGAAAGTGTCTGAGTGTACACTTGCTTGCACATACTGAAATTGTAACGCTTTCACCCTTTCTGAGTTGCGCTCAAACGGTACTCCATATATTTACTTCCTATGTACCCTTGCGCTGGAGAATGTGATGGTAGAGAGGCTGACACTGTTGATTCTTTTAAAGTTCATACTGTCTTCAACAAATTTCTGCTGTATTTCTCACAGTTGAATAGCATTGTTTTGAAGGACCATATCAACAATGACAATGAACAATGAGAGCCTCTTGGTGTTGGGAGAATAGCAGTCCTCCTACCCTCATGCAGTAGTCGTGCAATTCTTCAATTATAGAACATGCACTTACAAATGTATACAAACAGGATAGGCAATAATGCACCTTACTTCAATAAACTGTTTTTTTCTTTCCCAGTCCTCTTTCTACTGATGTATAAATATAAACTTTCAATGACCAACAAACAATTACATTACTGTTCTCTTCTGTGAATGTCTTGATAATGGTGGCCACAGAGAATCTGCTCAAACTGGGTTACACTCTTTGTCCTGCTTCCCTCATGGTCATTCCATGAACAAGAACATGGTCTATCAAAGTTGCTCGAATCTCATCAGAAATGACAGCTCTTGTTCTTGCTCGTCCTCGTAATCCTCCTCCTCTTTCACCCTCTTACATGTACTCTTCCTTGTCTGCCTCTTGGATTGTTTCCATTTATTGTCAGTATCCTGTGCATCTGTACCTGTGCACGCTGAACTGGCTTATATATGTGCATTTGGTTTGATCACATCATTTGAAACAGGTGTGGATAAGTTTGAGTCCTTGTGTCTAAATGATGACAACAGGGTTGTTTTTCTGTTTAACTTTTGCCGCCCGTGTTTACCATTTTGCAACTCGCATCACAGTGAGAAATACGATGGCGTATTAGGGCCATAAGAAGAAAAACAAAAGAGGGAGCATTATTTTGAGTTTTTAAACTGGCAAATTTGCGAGTAAAAACACGTAAATTTGTGTGTTTTAAACTAGCAAATTTGCCACTTTTTAAACTCAAAAAAATAATAAGGGGGAGTCACCGCCTTATGTTGTGACTATGCCTGCACATTACCCTATTAAATTATACTTCTCCATTGGATTTAACAATAAGGAAATACTTGTGCTTTTAGCGCAATATCATGCATTATCGTAAGCATACTGACTTTTAAAACTCGCAAATTACGTTATGACTATGCCTGCACATGACCTTATTAAATTATACTTCTGCATTGGATTTAGCAATAAAGAAAATTGTGCTTTTAGTGCAAAGTCATCTAATATCATACACATACGCATCATCGAATTATCATATACGGACTTTTAAAACATAAGACATACAGACAGCATACAGACCTTTTTTTGAGTTTTTAAACTCTCACAAATTTGCGTGTTCAAAAACTCGAAATAATGCCCCCTCATTTTTTTTTCTTCATATGGCCCTAATACGCCGTCATGGAGAAATGTGTTTTAGAGAATGAGGATGTGTGTAGAGTTTTACAAAAAGTGAGACTGAGATTTGCAAATTGTGTCTAAGTACATCAACGAGTTTAAGGTTTTGCCAAAAGAGTGACTGATTTGATAAATGTGTTTACGCCACAGAGTATTTGGTTCAGAGAATGGGGTTTAGTGTTTTGGTAATTCAGAAAAACTGTACACCATCCTCAGCATGATGCTGCTTTCCCTGTGCTGATCTTAGTTCCAATTTTGAACTGTTGTATTTTGACTGGGCACCGGTTCCTTCTTGTTGTGAATGCATTGGAGTTGTGTGGGCTTTCCTGTTTAACACATAATAATCTAATAATCTACCTACACAAAATATTGTGTGACCTTAAAACCTGCAATAAGAAAATCTAGAAGTTGAAGTTCAAGGCCCTGGATGAGCTTCAGCTGAGTTCAGTTCAGAGTCATTGTGGACAGTAATGATCTTTCCTGTCCAATTCTGACTTAGAACTGAAAATGCCACTTGGATGAGTGCCAAAACATCTTCAGGACTAAATGGCATGTCCAGCTGCTTTGAACTGCTATTTTTAGATGTTGAATGACCTGGATGATTGGGAACTTTCATAGCTAAAATAAGAAATTTGATTTAAGTCTATACAGTTTCACATAACAGCATACATGGTTAGCTCTCCGTTAAATGCTCATTTGTGGGGGGGGANAGAGAGAGAGAGAGAGTCTGAACAGGCTGTATCTGTCTCTCTTCATCTTTGTCTGTCTCTGTCTGTCTTCCTCTGCTTTGATTGTAGTGAAATTAATTGAATTTGCTATAAAATGTTGCAGGACCCAATCACCTGATGTGAACACATTAACCTGAGCAGGGAGACACCTGCTGCAAGTAGACAACCTCTCTCGCTTCTACCTGCAGCAACGTTCAAACAGCCCGTCCTCACTACATGGTTTTAAGCGTCAGGAAATAACTATGGTGAAATGAAGGCGATACTATGAGTTTGGGAGCACATACACTGTAATCAAATAAGCGTGTGTGTATGTGTGTGCGTGTGTGTGCGCATGCACAGCACTTGTGCTCTATAAATGGGGCAGCAAAAAATAAAACATAAATATGCATTGAGCAAGAAATTTCCTTTGTAAAGTTGGATAAGTTTGGCAATAATAGCTGGTCTGCATCTGTGTTGCTGAAAATACTGAGACTTCTGCCAGCCAATCAGATTGAAGTGGTCATGGCTGATGAAAGTGATCGACAGCACATCTGCATGCAGAGTTTAAAATGCGTTCTTTACAACGTGTTGACATTGAAAATATTTTGCAGCTGATTTTTCTCAGACTTAGAAGGAGAAGCTGATAACTGACAATGTGAAAAATTAGGCTGAACCTCACACAACTGTGACTGAACCTAAGACACGCACTGACACTTTGTTTTTTTCATTTGTACGAATAAAATTAGACTCTCAGGACTCAATAATAAACAAAATGACTTGTTAAGAATTATGGTCTGATTTTTTGAAACAACACCTCTTTTTTCAGAAGAGGTGTTTGGGATATAATCTACTTTTCAGACTTTCTAAGCAGCTCGTAGATGAAAAAACAAATTGAATGCCTGAATGAGAAAACAAACAAATCAAAACCAATTATTTTTGGATGTGTCTAATAATCTAGAGCATATGGTGCTGGATTATGATTATTGTTTTTAACCTTAAAACAAGATCTTGAGACTTTGTTGAATTCCTGTTTGCAGTGGATTAAACTGTGCAGAGCAGAGGTGCGGGTGAACATGTGAGAATGTGCTCTTGTGTACATACATGTGTTATTACATATTAAATCTTGCATGCAGAAAGAGGAATTACCCAGGACCATGAACACAACACAGTATTCAGACACAATGATCTGATGTGTTAAGTTGGAAGTCCTGCATTCAGTTGCCAGATCAGCTATCCAGTTGCTGAGATGCAGCAATATGATAGTTGCCAGCCAAATTCCTCTGTTAACTTCCAGCCAAATGGGCCGAGCCTGCTGGCAGCCACACCACAGACAGATAATATTCTTATTATGTACACATTCCCACTGTGGAGTGATTAGATAAATGCCAGTGCATGTGCGCTTTTATTGTTCCATTAATTATTCATCGCCTATTTTTACTTCTCTGTGAATTTGTTTCATCCCTCCGGATCTCATACTTCTTTTGGTGTGGGCATAATGTCCAAAGCGTGGTGAGTGAGCGTGAACACACAATGACTCATCACTGCCTGCAATGCCACACAAGTCGGAGCCTGCCGACTTCTACTGACCAATTACTCACCAGGTCTTCACTCAGGACTCGATGTGTGAGCAGGCTGACAGAGTTGTCAGCATTGGCACTGTACTGCGGTCTGGCTGGGATTGAAAGGGGATGGGTGTGGGGGGGTGGGNGGGGTGGGGTCTTCCATTGTGTTGGGCTGACAGGCCTCTGGACAGCTCATTGACTACGCAGCAAACATCAGTGCTCCAACCTGTGTTCCGCAGCAGCGGCGGGTCACTTCTAGGACCTGGAGAAAATTAGGGAGTCAGACTCCATTTGTTTTCCGACTCTGTTCCCTGGGGAATGAAAGGGGAAGACATTTCCAACCGTCCCGCCTGACTGAGTCCAACTCACTTAAGAGGCCCGTTCTTGCCTCACTCCCCGCGAGCTTTGTTCACACGTCCAGGAGACATGGCATGTGCAAGAGTGGCTTTGCTTGGCCAGATTAGGAGGAGGAGCAGAGGAGAGGAAGATGCTCAGTGGCAGGAGGGCAGCTGAGAGAATAAACAGCACAGTGGAGAAATGAGAAGGAGCATTATAATAGCAAAAGACACAGAACAGGCCTCTTGTAAAAAATACTTGTGGCTTTGGGTTGTGTTTGTGTTATTGTCACTGTGCAGGTGCTCCTCCACATAGTTTTGCATCTCTTATGCATGACTCCAGCAGATATTTTCTCCTGAATATTTGAATATTGAATAAATAGACAATTTTCCATATTACTGACAATAAAGTTCATAAAAACAAGTTATGACTGCTGCTAGTAACTTTCAGTGGGTGACAAATGAATAGAATTTTATTATTCCTTGTAGGAATGGAGCCATGGTGAAGTAGCAAATCAGCAAACATTTGGTGAAAAATGGCACGTCTACAATGATTACATGCATACACTCCAGGAAACCAAAGGCAGCAAGAACCATGTGAGGCACATTGAAGAAAAACACGAGTACAAAGCTGATAGAGAGAGAGAGAGAGAGAGAGAGAGAGAGAGAGAGAGAGAGAGAGGTGTAAAAGTGAGTGAGGTTTCACTCTCTCTCACTCCATTTCATCACACAGACTGACAGACTAACAGGAGTTTGAAAAGCTTTGCATTATAACTCTCCAAAATGAGATGTCCATCATGGTACAAATATGACACCTGTTCTCAAAAAATAAATGCTGTCAAGTCAAGATTGCTGTGGATCAATGTGATTTTTTTTGAAGACATATGCTTCTTAGGTGATCTAAAATGAGCTTTTTCTTTATTTTTTTATTTAACCTTTATTTAACCAGGAAGTCCACTTGAGATTCAGAATCTGTTTTTTTTTTTTTTTTTTTTTTTTTTTTTTTTTTTTTTTTTNTTTTTTTTTTTTTTTTTTAAAAAGGACATTTAAAAGCACAAAAACACAAAACAAAAATCAAGTTGAAGGAAATTACATAACAACAATCTAAGAAAAACAGTAGCCAGACCTGATGGACCAGGCCACAATATCTCTTACAATTAATTTAAAATCAGACAGCTGGATAAGAGACTTAATTTTTAAGTTTTTTCAGAGTCTTGAATTTACCTTATGTACATGTTTCAGGAAAAAAGTTTTTGTGTATGTCCAGTATTAAGTATTGATTACATTTTTCAATCATCATATCAGGAGAGATCACTGGTTATCTGGCATGTGTGTCATTTCCACTCCAGCTGCAACAGAATGGGGAGCAGGTCCATCCCAATCAAATGGAAACTATCACTAGCACTTGTGGACATCGTGGAAATATAAAAAAAACAGTGAGGCCACTTCACTTCCTGTGGCAATCGGTGAGGCGGTGATGATGATGCTGACGTAACGTGCCCTCTCAGGCAGCAGAGGAGCCAGCTCCAGGTGACTCTGAGCTCCAGACTCTGGCGCTTACAGCCACCACCAGTAAAATTACACTTCTCAACTCCACTGTAAAACTGGCTTGAATGTTATTTTCACGCTGAAGACCTAGTGTTATATATGAAATGACATGCACAAAAGTACATGACAAACTGCATCCCGTGTTGAATCAATATGGGACGGGTGGCAACCCTAGGCAGGAAGCAGTTTGGTGTTTGTGTTGAAACATATTACGCTGCGGCCCTCCTGTGTTACAGATCAGCTACTTTCCATGTTAACAGGTGACTTTGGCCTGAATGTGTCAGTGTTGTTTGTGGAGACAGCAAAGCAGGAAGAGAAAGTTCATCTTCTTTCGCCACCTTATTGTTGATCCCCTTTTATTCAGTTGTTTTCAGTAAATATCCATCAGATTTTTTTTTAGCATGTTAAGCTGTTTTGCTATGGGACTAGTATTACCTGTGTAACTGTTTGGCAGAGATGGTAGCAACGCGTCCCATTTACTCCGTTTATATTTACTTAACTTTTTTCACAAAATTGTACTTTACTGAGTAGTTTTATTGCAGGATACTTTTAACTCATACTTGAGTATATTTATGAAGAAAAACATATACTTTTACTCTGTTACATTTGGTCACACTCTGCGTTACTTTTTTATTAATTGCGAGACATCGCTCCGACGCAACGAGTCAAATTTCTCCGCTTTATCTACTGCAGCAGAGACAACGATGGATGACACGGCTTGATAGATGGGTCGGCCGGTGCCTTTGCATATAATGTAATATGAATTAAAATGAAGTTAAAATAAGCAAACACGATTTTTTTCTTTCATAATTTTCTTGGCACTTACACAAAAAATGGATTCTAAAAAGAGAAAGGGTGGAGCAGAGAAACAGCGACAATTATAGAATTATTCCCAAAGTCTAGTAAAACCAACAGCTACATAATGCATTGCGTCTTTTTCTACCTAAAAATGTGACATTTCAGCTTCTAAGAATCAACATGGAACTTGAGGAAACGTGGCGGTAAGCTGCAACGTTAGCTACTTAATTAGCTGCTGCTGCTAATGCTAACTCAAGTTTTCCTGTTCTATTCTGAGTAAATTCATGAAGCTAACCTAGCTAACTGTCTTGGGGCCAGGCCAGAATTGTCATAATTTGCTATGTGGTAAATATTTGATTTATTACTGTCTACTGTTTCTTTATATGATATGATTTGGATTGTATTAGAAGCTACATATGGCTACTTTGCATTTTTTCCTCAGACGAGCACTTTATAGCTTGTTGATTATTCTAAAGAATAAGTTTGGTCAAAGTTACTCACTACTCAAGTAATTTTTTAATAGATACTTTCTTACTCTCACTCAAGTCATTATTTTGGTGACTACTCTTACTTATACTTGAGTCACTATTATCATAAAGTAACAATACTTTTACTTGAGTACAGTTTCTGACTACCCACCTCTGCTGTTCAGGGACTGTATCTGGGATTTGATCTGTTAATTTGTTTATCCTGTGTGAATGCAGCTGCACAAAAGGAAGGCATTGGGGGGGGGNGTGGAATTCCTAAATGATATGAGGTCCCCAGGTTACACTATTGAACAATAACCATAACCACTAAGCACAGCTGTAATGGTCTGAGCTTGAAGAAGGACAAAGTTTTGGATTTCAGCCTTATTTTCCTTGTTCTCCACCTATGATGTCTGTCCCTTTTTGCTTCCACCCTTTACCTCCTTTACAGTTGATGAATTTTCTTTTACTCTCTTCTGGTTCCTCCCACACTGTCCTGTTAAGATGGCCGATTTGTCCAGCAGTGTCTTTAACCTCTGTCAGGTCTCTTTAGATATTGGATCTCCCTTTTAAACCAAGAAAAATGGTACCATTACTTCTTCTCGTTGGTTTAATGATCCTGAGGTCCACGATTTAAAGCTCTTTTCCAGTGGTGGGTTATGATACAATCTCCCCTCTGTGAGTTTTCAAATAACACATGAGTTATTTGTGTTTTACCCTTGTAGGATCTACATCAAAGGTAGCCTGCATTCAGAAATATCAAACTGTGCATCAAGGTCCTGAATCAGTACTTGGAACTGGAATTAAATCCTGATAGTTTTTTATATCAAAAGAGTCTTGATACTATAAACCAGGGATGAGCGAGTACACCATTATCTGTGTTCAACCACCTAAATTATCTGTGCCTGTACTTGGATGGGCGGGGCGTAACACAGAAGGGGTGGGCTTNTCAACCACCTAAATTATCTGTGCCTGTACTTGGATGGGCGGGGCGTAACACAGAAGGGGTGGGCTTAACACGAAAGTGGACGGGGCATAACCTGGAAGTTGGTATTTTAAGCCTAAAATGGATATGAGTTGATCAGAAGTTGCTATATTTATTGTTTATCATTTGCAGAAAAGCCTCAGAATTGATCTTCAGATCAATGTTTCTGGTCACAGAGTAAGACAACTATTTAAAGAAGTTTTTATAAACTTGAATAAACTTCAGTGAGTCAACGAACACAACATATGCAGTATTAAGTATGAAGTAAAATAAATGCATGAACTACAGTTTTCTCAACATAACTTTCTTTTGTATTGATTTTTTTTACTTTTTAAAAGTTAAATTTAAACAGTGAACAGTGTTTAAATTTTTCATTTACAAAACAATGTTATGTGTGGGTGAGAGAGAGAGAGAGAGAGAGAGAGAGAGAGAGAGAGAGATTGTTCTAATAATGGCCCAGATTCATAAATGATAGCACGATTTACCACATCGCTATGTGGAAATATCATGGCGTAACCACATTTCCTCATTCATAAACTCCTGTTAGTGACATACGTTAGCGTTAGCCTTAAAGAGGCAGTTACTGTGATATTTCCTTATTTACATGTTGTGGTAGCTATTCATAAAACAAACCCACACGCTAACATTAAGACCTGCTTCGTTCTGTGGTAAATTTCAGCGGTATGAAATCTGGGCAACATTCAAACTTTATTTTCCTCACGTGTTAGTGATCAATAACTTTGATAGATAAACTCACTCAGCTGATCAGTCAGTTTTTAAATGGTGAGTTTTGATCCGATCTCAGGCTTTTGTGTGCTCTGTTCACCTGCTTGGTTGTGTGTGTCTGAGTTCCTCACACACATACACCCTTCTGTGAGCGCAATCACACGCAACAGATGTGTGTCTGTGTGTGGCTGTCCTATCACGGAATGATGTGGACACAGCCAATGAGGAGTTTCCTTCAACACAAGTATGAATATTGACACATTTTACTCAGATGGTACTCACGCTTGTAAAAAGTGCATTATCCTTAATGATTCCTATTTCATCCGCATATACGGCTCATCCCTACTATAAACCCACTACAGACCAGCTGAAATTTGCTTTGACAGTTCAGGTGGATTCACATTGATGTAAGGCATATGCAATGTTGAGGCCTTTCTGGGCCAAGAACCAACCAGGGACCCAACTCGAGTTGGGTCCAAATTATAGTATGTTCAGTCAAATCAGGTCCAGATAGGGTCTCATCTGTTGCCACCGGCCAGTATGTCAATGTGTTTTATACCTGAGTGAATTCAAGTGGAGTTCCTGTTTGGGTCAGTCGCATTTTGGATCAGGTCTACTTACCCTCAGGTCTATTGTGGATTGGGTCTGACTTTCTTGTTCTTTATTAACCTTAACCACCCTTCCTTTATTTATTTATTTTTTTTTTTAATTAATACAAGTCTGTTTATGGTAGTTTTCCATGGGTCTGTTCCAGATCAGGTTCAACATTTTTGTCCTGGGAGGACCTGTCATTACAAATATCATGAGGACCTGTCATTACAGGTCCTCACAGATGTAATAAAAAAATTCAAATCTTTTTAAATTGAAATGCTACTTCCTGTGTTGTGTCTTTATTACTGTAATAATAAATAACAGTAAGCAATAAAGACAACAGAGGAAGCAGCATTTCAATTTAAAAAGATTTGAATGAACATATATTCAGATTCACTTTATTGTCATTCTAGCCACATACATATATTTCATACACATAGCAGAATGAAAAAAGGTTTCTCGCGTAAGGCGAATGTGCTAAAAGATACATGTACATATAAACAACATGTAAACAATAAAAGATGGTGCAGGGGATAAATATTTATTATTTCAGAAAATATTCTGAACCACAGCTTTAGTGGCAGTTGACACTCAGATCTAGACTTTAGGTATCAAATAACCCACCAGCCACATTAGTATGTATGAGTATTAGTTTTCCATATGTTTTTATGGCAAAAAAAAAAAAAAAAAGNAAAAAAAAAAAAAAAAAGTATCAAAACATCCATAGAGTACAATGATTGCAGCATAATGTACTTCTCTGCCGTCTATCTTCCAAAACAATTTTCATTTTACCAATGTATCTCTAAATATTCTAAGTCCATGTAGCATTAACATCCTCCTGGAAGTGCTAAAGTAGCATATTTAGCAATATATTGATAAAATTTTCCATTTTTGGAACATAGTGAGCAAATGCTTTGACAGTAAAGAAGTGGATTATGCTGCAGGAGTGATTTGATGTGTTTTTATTGATGATTTTACACTCTGTAATGCTGTAAAAATTTATCATTTTAGGATTGTATTGTAACTGACTGCATTGCAGCTGGCCAAAACTGCTGTGTTCCATCAATAAGGAAACTACTAACTACAAAAGAAGATTCTAGAAGCTCTGCTAGCAACCTAACGATTAGTTCATTTTCTGTTATTGCTCACTTGATATAATGCATTAAAATGTTTCTTGAGGGTGTCTTTCTCCAGTTTTTTATTATACGTAACTCCTTCCCTAAAAATAAGAGTAATTGTTATGAAATTTAAATCTCAAATCCCATAATCAATAAAACTTCTCTTTGTGTGTGTGTGTGTGATCCTGCACAATACTAGGTGCATAACTTTATGAAATTATGTAGTATTCTTTATTGTATTTCTGCTGTAGCTCATTTTAATTTAGTTCATAACTCCATTTAAAATTTTGCAGTCTTCTTCTTTTTTTTTTTTTTTTTTTTTTTTTTTTTGGCCGCTGAGCATCTTTAAGAGAATCTGAGCATTCATAACACTGCTTCTCTAAGCCTCTGGGTTACCACGCCTCCATAACACACTTTATTTTTTTTAAGCAGTGTTTTGCTTGAAAATGAAGTAAAGTTCTTATGTAAGAATATTTTATTGAACCAGCGTTTGACAACAGTTTAAAAAGACATACTCCTCCTGCCTTTTCACACCTCTTCTATCATACATGATCATGCTGGCAACAAAGATATTTATTACATTTATTAACAGCTTGTAGGTGTCTAGGCCCTTGTGCCTTATAGTTTCCTGTAAATTTTGATAATTTAGAAACCCAATACTCAAAAATTCAAACTGGATCCAGACAGAAATACTGTACAAGTTAATAAGGATTGGGAACAAAAATTTCACCTCAACCTGATCTGGACCACTTGCAGGTGACACATTGGTGTTTTGTCCCTTTTATTTTTATACTTCCTGTCACAATAGAGCAGTCTTATTTTGACAGTAATGTAATCTGTATGGGTTAGTGGATCTTTACGATAAAAGGAAAATGGCAAGAATGGTTAGAGCTCACCAAGATTATTTTAAGATGATGCATATTTGATTAAGTGCCATCTGAACCGAGGTAGCTTTATTTTGGGCACATCTGAAAGGATTCTGAGTTTTACTTTGTCGCTAAAGTTTGGTAGCCAGTGTGTTAATCTGTGGTTACTGTTAGCATAATGGCTATCCTTGTAAACATTACTTAACTATTTTTGAGCCTGCTAACAAATATGCTAAAGTAAAGGGGAGCATATCTATTCCCAGGGTCCTATGTTTCCCAGTTCAATATTCTGTTAACACACAGATTAAGTGTGTGTTAACAGAATAACCCTAACCCATTATATGCTCTACTGTGCTATAGTTGGGGAACATATGCTGCGTTCGGCCGACCTCGGAACTTCGATTTTTCTGACTTCCTACTTGGAAAAATGCGTTGGAACGACACTTGAAATCAGAGCTCCAACTGGAAAAATTAGACCAAAATGATCTACCCCGACTTCACGAGTCTGTCATCACTCAACATGGCAGCGCCGTGGAAGCGAGCTTTATGAATGTAAATGATCAACTAACAGCGAATAAAGTTTTTTTTCTTGTGTGAGATTGAAATAAAACGTTCAAAATATATCGCCAAGTTAACTATCTACAGTGTATAATAACTGTTTGCCATTGATACGTAAGTGTAAATAATTTCAGAATATTACTTCTCTGCACAAATGTTTAATACTGTGATTAATATCATTGTACAACAACACAACCAAACAGTCCTGTAATCTAACTTTACTTTAGTTAGCATTTATTACTAAGTTGATTTAATCTAACAGTATTTATTGGTGTTCAGACATGCTTTTTTGTTTACATTTAGGTGGAATGGTTTGAGGTTGTAAGTCGGAACTTCCAGCTGGGAAAAATCCAAATTCTAAGGTCTGTCAAATGCAGCAATAGGACCCTGGGAACATAGAAATGACTGCAGGGGAGTATATCTATGTTCTCCGGGGCCTATATTCCCAGGGACCGTAGAGCTGGGGAATAGGACCCTGGGAACATATGAATGACTCCAAGTAAAGTAGTGATAAGGCTGCATTATTTATTTTTCTTCCACCTTGTTGTTTTATACATATCTTGAAGTCAGTTTAATGGATGTGAAAAGGAAGCACAAATTTTATTGAACCTCCAGTCAAGAATCCTTAGTTTTTTGACTGGGCTGCTACAGTACATCCCAGCATACTTGATTTGAAATGAAACAGTGGCCGTTGTGAAGAGTGAAAATGTAAAATGCCATTATCACACCAAACATACTTTGATAAAAATCCACAAACTTTACCAGCCAACATAATCATATCAAACTACCAGCAGAATAAAAACCCAGACACATGACGTATGGAAATTTAATAAGCAGAATTCTAAGACTTGTATCAGAACAACCCTGATGTAGGAA
This sequence comes from Lucifuga dentata, assembly GCA_014773175.1. Lineage (NCBI taxonomy): Eukaryota > Metazoa > Chordata > Actinopteri > Ophidiiformes > Bythitidae > Lucifuga > Lucifuga dentata. Next base: position 68,452 of record VXCM01004178.1, read on the forward strand.
GTGAAGTATAATCTCCTTAGTATTGCTGCACAATTCTTGTGGATGTTTTTAATATTGAACCATATTCAGAGCATCCTTTAAATGTCTAAAATTATAACCTAAATGTTTTTCTTACACCTCTGCTAATGCAGTCTGCTATTGAAGGCCTGTGTTCAGAGGAGAATTTTGGAGGCGTCAAAATAAACTAGTGAACTGCTTTTCTCTCAGCTGATGTCTCCGCAGAAATCAGCTATCTGATACTTTTGTGTCCTCTCATCGCAGCTGGTGGTGTCACAGTACATTCCACCACTGTTCCCTGCAATTAGCCTCCTGTGCACTGAGGTGCACAGGAGGCAACAATGCAGCTACTGTCAGTGAAGATGTTTCACCAACGCATAGGCTGTTCTTCTAAAAATATGAACTGTTATTTCCCCCAGTTATATGTTTGCCCTTTGGAACAATGCTTTTTTCTGTTTAATGACCACCGACTTTTATGGAAGATTGTAAGGGACACAATTAAATTTTTTTTAAAAAAGAGTGAAATATAATATAAATTTATGAACTACAATAAATGTTTTCATTTGTATTTCATTTCCATACATGCATTCACTGTGTCATAATTAAGTGAAAAGCATATGGTATAGTGCAAACTCTTTATTTTTTTTTTAATTTGAATGATTGAAGTAATTGTTTTTCATTGTGACATGAATTTTTCATGCCACATCATAATTAAATCACAGTATGGTGAAAAGAAAAGATCAGGGGTTTTTCATTTCTGTTGTCCAGCAGGGGGCAGCATAGACATGCCACAATTAAGTACAAAGTCCTCTCATTTTTTTTTTTTTTTTTTTTTTTTTTTNAAAAAAAAAAAAAAAAAAAACACAGTCCAATCACAGTGTGGGGGTGGAGCTTAAGGTGGAGCTTGTTCTGAGCATTAGCAATGATTTTATATTATTCTGAGTGGAGTGGTTACAGAGAGGGGACATAGAACTTATCACAGACGAATTTCTTCAACGAACAAAATGAGCTTTGCAAACAGTAGCAACAAGTTAGCCTCACGCTAACAGTTTGAAGATGCAGCTGNACAAAATGAGCTTTGCAAACAGTAGCAACAAGTTAGCCTCACGCTAACAGTTTGAAGATGCAGCTGGGACATGAAAGGACATTATCAGTCTGATGGACCAGGCCAGTCTCCCATACACATTCCTGTTACCTCCATAATCAGATACTTGGAAGTACGGATTCCAGTATCAGAAACTGTGAACTTCTAGTGTCAAATCATAACTAATTATGTATTCTTCCACTTGTTGCAACAGAGCCGCAATCTCATCCTTTTTTCTCTCCTGACCCGACATGATCGCTAGCTAATCACCTGCTAATATGCATTCAGAACAAGCTATGCCTTAAGCTCCGCCCCCATGCTGTGATTGGACAGTGTTTTCTTTTTCTTTCTGTCACTGATAACGCAGCTGCTTCAGAAAAAGAAATGAGAGGGCTTTGCATTTAGTATTGGCACGTCTATNGATAACGCAGCTGCTTCAGAAAAAGAAATGAGAGGGCTTTGCATTTAGTATTGGCACGTCTATGCTCCCCCCTGCTGGATGACAGTGAAATGAAAAACGCCTGATCTTTTCTTTTCACCATACTGTGATTTGATTGTAATGTGGCATAAAAAATTAATGTCACAATAAAAAACAATTAATTCAATTACTCAAAAAACAAAGAGTTTGCATTATACCATATGTTTTTCACTTAATTATGAAATGAAATACAAATGAAAACATGTATTTCACAAATGTATATTATATTTCACTCTATTATTTTTATTTTTATTTTAATTGTGTCCCTTATAATCTTACATAGACTTGATCTTAACAAATTGCTGTCAAGAATACAAAGTGATCCTAAAAATATACCTAATAAAGGAAGAAAAATAGTCATTAAATCAGACAATCCTGATCGCGGCATGCTGTCCCCACTGATCAATTATCCAACTGTGGCTCTGCTTGTAGTTATTTTTACTCAGTGAACTTGATTAGAATGAAATTTGATAAAGAGAAGCAAAAGAATGAGATTGTTAAAGGAAACCAAAGTCGATTTACAAAGGTTTTGCTCACTCAGAAGTGTCTAGTTGCTAAGACGTTGATATTAGAGTCTAATAGTCACTGTCACAGAGTTTTTGGACAGTACTAGTTACTAACAAACCACCAAGTTGGAGAAGAGGCAGCAAAATCAAACACTAACATTTTTGCCAGAGTAAGTCACTCATTATTAGCAATCATCCTAATATTCCGTGGCAGGACTCAGCTGCAGATGGCAATACAATAGAAAATCTTGAATCTTAAGTCCTACTGCACATATGCAACACCGCAAAAAGGAATTACATTTTTCTCCTGTAGCTGTAATGTTCTAGATAGAATTTCCTTCATTTCCATTTCCTGTTCCAGGATTGGTGCAGAATATCAACACTAACGCTGGATGTTTTCTACATGTTCATTTGCAAAAAGAAGAAAAAAGAAGAAAGAACTCCTCTTTCAAAAAAATGTAAAAATTACTGTATGTTATTATGCATTCCCAGTGGTATCAATTAATCTGATGTGGGTTAAACCAAAACAAGTACTGTACAGTTTGAGTGATATTACCTGGAATCACCTAGAATGCACAAATAAAAATATGATTTCATAAGAAAATAGAAAAATGGAGTTTATCTGTTTTTGTAAATGAACTCTTCCTGTGGAATGCTGCTATGACTGTCAAAGCATTGTTGGCTGGCTGGGTGACTCCGGGAATTAGCTTCACTTTCTTAGGAAAGTTAAAAAAAACAAAATAAAACAAAACTGTACATGTATTTTTGTCAAGCTAAACTTCTAAAATTTTTATATTTTGTAAGCCAATTTAAAGAGCAAGGGTTAAAGGACCATACCAGTCATTTTGCATGTTTGAGCCTAATATATTCAATTTTTCATACATGTTACATTACTGACAATCATTTTCCAAAGGATATTACTCGAATGGTGAATTAAAAATATTTTTCCTACCTTCCAGACCTCCATTGGTTTCAGTTCATTCTGGTAC